>JAOVVI020010307.1:0-13143 GCA_028571085.2 Nepenthes alata
TCAAACAAAAGAAAATAATCACTAAGTGTAAATCACACAATCTCTCTCTAAAAGTATTTCTCACTCTATCTTTACAATAAGGCTGCCCACAACTCTCTCTAAGCTCCTTGAAATGCTTGTCGTCTCACACGTCCGTCGCACCAGCATAAGCAAGGGCACAAGCCTCTATATATACACAAAAGGGCCTAGTGGTCAGCCAGCCACCCTACTGCTAGTAGAGTGGCAAGACCACGCCCCCTAGGCCTGCCATGGCAGGCGCACGCCCGGTGTGTTAAAATAGCAAACCTGACACCCTAGGAAGTTGCAGCCGCCTCAACATCCAATCAGAGTGGGTCAACTGTCCACATGACAAATGCGGCTACAGCAGGCCTACGAGAGAGAGAGAGAGAGTCAACGCCTAGATTTCTGGAGTCATCGTCCATGTCCTCAGCAACCTCTCGGACATGACACCTCCAATGAGTCATCGTCTGCATGACAGGCTTCTCGGACCACTCAAGAAAGTTTGCGTCTATTTTTCTCAATAGAGCCCGCATACAAAAGTGCCACTAGGGAGTGATCCTAACAAATTTTGCCTCCTCCCGTATAATGGTGAGCGGAAGTGCTCAAGACAAAGAACCAGTTCCTCTGATCTGATACTCAACTCAAGAATTCATTGCAAGCTCTTCAGGCCTGCTCCTCCCTGCATCCTCGCCGCCCGCTTCCGCTGAAAGTTGGCATCGTTCCAGTTAAATGCTATGCCGGCTCCAGCTATTCAATTGGGTTGTTCTTATCATATACATATTCGACGACATCTCTTGCTTTTTGTTCCCAACTTTTGAACTACCCTCCCCGAAATCGACCCTTTGAAAGTTCCCATTGACTCCCAAAAACAAAAACGAGCGTGGGAAAATGATAGCGTACTTTTTCAGAGGTTGATAGCAGAAGTACCGAGAGCAAATTTTGAATTTTGATATATATTAAAATTATACCATCATCAAAAATCTGAAATATTGACAATATTATAAATTATGTAAAAATTAAATACTAATGATCAATTATATTAAAATTAATATATAAAAATAGAATAAAAAATTAACATATAAAGATAATTTATAAAATAATTAAAATGGGACTTGTTGAATTTATCCCACAAATCTTAAAAATATTAAAATATTAATATATATTGAAATAATAGAATAAAAAATAACAAAAATCGTGCCATTTAAGGGACGATTTCTCTCTCATTTTCCTTCACATGTAAAAAAAAATGTAATATGTTTTAAATCTATCCATTTTAAGAATATATATATCAAGAAAAAAAAAATTCTTCCAAGACAGAATTATTACTGTGTAATATCGAGAGATTTGGCTTTACTAAGATTATGTCACAATTATTTATAATTTTTAAAAGATTATATAAAAGAAAATAATGAAAATTAAAAAAAACCAACCTTATATATAAAAATAGATTATAAAAAGGTTTGAAGAAGGATACATTATATGCAATCTCATTTATATATTTTATTGAGACTAACAAAAAATTAATGTTTATAGAGATTAAAATACACTTTTTTTTCCCTTTTTTATGGCAGTATTTGTATAAAAAGAAAAAGAAAAGGCCAAAATGCTTGAAGTGATAAAAAGTTTGTTCTTTTTATCTCGATTAATTAATTTTAGATGAATGAATGTGATCTAATTATTTTAAAATAATTAATTTTATTTAATTTTTAATTTTTTAAAATATAATTAAATCACAATCATTTATATTAATATATACAGTTGAGGTTAAAAAAATAAGTTATAAAATTCTCTCAAATGCAGTTATCTTTGCCATGGCATAACTAGGATTTATTCCTAAATCTAATTACAAAAGATGTAACTTGGCACACAAAGATCCGATTAAGCAGAATTTAGGAAGATATTAAACTACTTTGACTCTATTTTGTAGGGTATTACCTTATTTTATATAAAAGATTATTTTTACTATTTAAATTTATAATTATCAAATTATATGTCGATAATTTTACCGTTATATTAAAGTTTATCTCTCAAAAACCAAATGGTGTATATATGTTAATGTTTCATGAAGATCGCTTTATTTGAAGGCTAAGGGTTCAAACAATAAAAATAATATCAATGTAATTTAAAGATAAACCTATTTTATCAGACCTCATCCAAATCTCACGATATTAGATCTTCATGCACTCTTTAAAATTACTTCTATCTGATTTTATCCAAATCACCCGATATTATATTTTCATGCACTGTTTAAAACTACTTCTATCTGACTTTATTCAAATCTTACAATATTAAATCTTTACATGCTCTTTAAAACTATTTCTATCTGATTTTATCCAAATCTCGTGATATTAGATCTTCATGCACTAGATCGGGACCTCTCAGATAGAACCAAATTTTTAGGGTACGACCTCTGGGATCGCTCAGATAGGACCGAGTTTTTAGGATACGACCTCTGGGGACGCTCGGATAGGACCGAGTCTTAATTGGCCGGGTCATGCCTCCGGCACTATTACTTTGAAGAAATTAGAGTGCTCAAAGTAAGCCTAAACTCTGAATACATTAGCATGGGATAATATCATAGGATTTCGGTCCATTAGAAAGGAACTGAACCACTGACTTCAATTGTAATGGAACTTGTTGTCCCGTGACATCTAGTTGCACTTGAAAAATATTTCTTTATTGATTTTCCCACTGAAATTTAGGGGACCCACTCGACTCATCTCAGTCCTCTTGTGCATGCTTTTTATTTACGTACTACTTTTGCCTGTATTTCTTCTTCAGTTTCGCTATAAATCCTGTTATAGATGACCTTAATTTAAAAACAAAGATAAAGCAAAAGAGAGTAAATAAAGCTAAAGCCAATCTTGTCTCTACCCTCATGTTCCTTGCTTTGTCTGTGGTCATTCACTTTCAGCAGATCACAAAGGCATCCATCCGCTCGCAGCATTTGTGGGGAATGACTTCAATTTCCACATCCTCCAAATAACTTTGATTGTATTCATATTTAGAAATTATTTTTTAGATATAACTAGAATTTTTTTTTCTCTCGACTAATAAAAGATTATAAAGGAAATCGATTAATAATAAAAGAAATTAAAAAAAGTTCAAAAGGAACTTCCTTAAGAGTTAAGAATATTTGATTATGTAATAGTTTTTTTTTTTTCAGTAACACTCCGATAAGTATAATTTATACAGATTAAGTCTTACACAATATGACAAAAGAGACAGATTTAATAAAATATGCCTTATTTGTATGAATATTTAAAACTTTTCGTCCAATTTTATGAAATGTCTGGATAATGTAGTTGATCTATCTGTATGTATAAGTAGATAAATAAGCCATAACATTATCCAATAATATCACGAGAGTCACTAATAATTTAATTTTTTTTTTTTGTACAGAAGGATGGGGCCCAGCTGGGTAGGATATTCATGTGTATAAAGTGTTGAGCGCATTCATAGTCTAGTCATCAAAGCAACAAGCTTTGTGCTGGGAAGAAAAGTGGGGAGGAATCTCTGTGTAGTTTCCCCTCACATACTCTTAGTCTGACCATTTTCTCTTCACACCACTGCAACTGTTCTTGAGTTATATCTGTCATTCTCAATACCCTAGACGCCACTTTTAGGTCGATTAGACCCATCAAAATCTCCATGTCTTCCTCTCTGCTTAGCTTCCTTCTCCTGAAGCATGTACTGCCGCGACGCATTTCTTTCAGCTTTGACTTTTTCTGTGCGTATTTGATGAAGAAAATTGGATCATGGCCAGAATCACCGAACACAAATATATTCAATCTTAGATTATGATCATACAACGCCGAATTTTAACCTAAATTACTCGTTCAGGCAAGAAGAATGATCTAAAATTACAAAAAAAAAAAAACAAAATTAAATATCATATTTATCCTTCATCTTTTTTGAAATGATCTCAACTATTAAAAAGATATAAAAATTAAATGTTCAAAAGGATCATATACAGGATATTGGTGAATGAAACTTACCCTTTTGTTTGCTTTTTTCATCGTGTGGAGAAGCGCTGGATCAACGGACCCTCTTTGTCGTCTCCAAAATAAAGCTGTAAGAATCTGGCAATGCCTCCCTCTATCTGCCTTGAGAAAATTCATGAAAGTTCGGATTGCATCCTCCATTATCGCGACGAATGCGGCCGACGATATTCTTGAGCCGAGAACTTCTTCTTTCTCTTCGTCTTCATCGTCTTATGAGACCCAATAAATTACTGGGGTTAGGCTGTGCATGCACTAGGCGGATCTAGAATCTTTTAAGTAGGATTAATACGCTATAAAAATTATTATAAAAAATCAATACTTTTGTATTTTAACATGATAAATTTAAAATTATATTATTAATTTATCTAAAAAATGATGAAAGATTAATCAATTTTAAAGAAATAAATAGATCACAATGACCACTGCATAAATTTAATAGAATTGAGAAAAGAATTTTATGATGATTATTAATATATTTAAATCTAATTTCTTTTATTAATTTTTTTTCCGTGGGAAAATTGATTTCATTCAACAAGCTATATATTCACCTTAGTGGGGTTCTTGCTTAAGACCCTACTCTATTTTTGGGTAATGAATCAAAATTCAATGGCCATAATTTAAAATAAAAAATATTAAAAATAATTATATTTTTTAATATAATATTAACATATATTTAATATTAAATCTAATATATAAAAAAATTAATAAAATAATTATCTAAATAGTATTATTTAATATTTAAATTTAGGCTATTAATTCTTTTAAATCAACAGCATATATTAGAGAAATAGGGTTCTTCTTCTTCTCGAGAGAACCAGAATCCCTGCCCCCAAATTTACTCGTAATAATGCTTAATTATTTATTTCAAAGAATACTAGTTATAAGTGGCAAATAGTAAGGATGAAAAATAAGTAGTGTAAATGTTTAAAATCTATTAAATAAGTGGCAAATAGATATTTTATATCTATTAAATATTAAGTTAAATATTTAAAATATTTTTGATAAAAATATTTATTTATATATTATTATATAATATTTAAATTTTAGTCATTAAATTTTTTTAATTTGATAGTGTAAATGAAAAAAAAAAAAATAAGATTCTACTTACCCTTGAGGATCTCCTCCTCGCTAGTTCTAGGGCACGTACCTCGATATTCAGGCACTTGGAGCAATTTTGGTGCTAGTCTCCTTATTCGGCCATAAACTTCAGGCCTCCTGCCATATTCAAAGGGCTCATTCTCTATATAACGCTGCAGGAGGACTTGAAATTGCTGAAACTGCTGTGCTATCTGTGCAGGGCATCCTTGGTCCACTCCCCGCTGCAGCCTCGCCGCCCGCTTCCGCTGAAAGTTGACGTAGTTCCAGCTGAGTGCTTCCCATGTGAGGCAAATTTGAGCTACGTACGCCGCCTCCAGCTCATAATATGGGTTGTTTTTATACATGGTCGACTGCGATCTCTTGCTTTTTGTTCCCAATTTGTGAACTATCCTCTCAGAAATCGACCTCGGCTGTACTTTGAAAGATCTCAATGACTCTGAAAATTTTAAACAAAACAAACATGTCTACTGATCATCATGGTAAAAAACATGCATCTCCGTTGTTGATAAGTATAGGGATGGGTAGTGAAAGTTCTGCAGTAAAATTTTGAATTTGGATTTTATTTTGGCATAATTTTAGAGTCAGGCTTAGTTCTGCTTTTGACAATATTCATGAGACTTTGTAGTCATATCATATGTAGAGAGAAAAAATTATTTAAAGTATAAAATCAGCTACATAAGAATTTAAGAGAGAATAATGATAGTTTTGACGGAATGTCGGAGAATCTCACCCCTAAAATAAGTGTCCAAACTTTGGAATAAATGGCGAAGATCCCTTCACGCTAAAGTATGATATAATTTGCTAGAAAATTATTTGTTGATTAGGGGAAAGAATTATGTACGTGTGATTTTCATTTGGTATTTTTGATGAGTAAAATCACGAAAATATATAAAAAATCAAATATTTCTAAAAATATGTTATATTTAATTAGCATATAGAAAAGTTATATAAATTAAAATCGCTTAAAGTTTATATATTTAATCATCTCTAGAACGCGAAACATGAAAATGATTGTGCAGAAATAGTCGAAGGTACCTGTTTCATGGAGCTTTTGTGCACTGATTCTGTCTAAAACTACCATCTCTTCATCATATTTCTGAAACACGGTATAGGACTCCCATTTAGGGCAGCTCCTTCTGGACGACGACGAGAATGGATCGTCAGTTGCCGAGTCCCGACACGTCGTCGAGCTTCTCCATTCGGACGAGCTCTTCGAGGTCGAACCCACGGTGCACGAGTTGCCTAACACTTCGTGATCATCTTCTTTCTCAATTGTGCTCAACTTCTTAGACTCCGATTTGGGTGGACGAAAGATCAGAAACTTGTCGTCTCTACTAAAGTTTCTCTCCCCTTTTGCACCTTCGATGCCCTCTTCTCCATCTCGTCCTGTTAATCACAATAGAATCGTAGTCTAAAAACTCGAGTCTTATTCAAGTTATGGTTGTTTGATTTGGTGGCCAATGCTTTTTACCTAATAAAATCGCGTATGATAAACAAAAATTGATTCAACACTTCCGTGAGTTTTGCAGATTTTCAACGAAATCCATGATCACACACAGATTTGAAACACTGAGCGCTACGAAGTACCTTGGCAAGCTTGATGATTTGCCCAGGATCCAACTGTTGTAGGAGAATCTGGCATGCCATCAATCATTTCAGAGGGAAGAACAATGTGTTCGGAATCAGAATCTCTTCTGGGGATGCCTTCTACTTCAATCAAGCTGTCTTCGAAATATGAATCCGGAGAACTTTTAACGCTAAACATCTGAGCATCGAAAGAGTTGCCCTGATCACGGGCAAAAGCTTGACGATCACAGCAACTCCGAGGGCAGTTGCTAGGCCAAAAAACCGGTGCTTCCTCACCATCTCTAACGTCAGCTACCAAATCATCTCTTTCAGCGTTCTCGACTTCACAATACCGGTGTTCCTCTTCCTCCTCCTCCTCCTCCTCCTCGTAATAGTAGAGCATGCCATTGTCGTCGTCATTCTGAGATCTGACAGAAGAAACGGAAAGAATCAGAGGATATAGAGAATAATACAAGGAAACCCAGAAGAGGAGAGATGATGGAGACAATTAATAATACCTGTTGAAAAGAGATGTGAAGAGCTTGGAAAGGAGAAGAGAGGAGAAGTAGAAGAAGAGGAAGAGAAGCTTGCAGCTGCTTGTGAGATTAAGGAACAGCCTAGCTACAGCTTCTTTTGAGCATGGCATTTTTCGTTTGTTAGCTTCCTTCTAGCTAAGCTAATGACTCCACCACCCTGTAACAGGGTAGCCCCATTAAAAAGAAAAAGCAGCGTGGTTTGATTTCCTGCTTTTTTTGTAACGTTTTACCACTTACCTTAACAAAGGAGGAGTTAACTGTAGCAATCCAGGGTCCTATCCCTCTAAAATAAGAATTAATTTAATTATATCCATTCAAAATTAATTAAACAATTTTATTATTTTTTTAAATATTTTAATTATTTTAAAGAATCTCAATCGTTTAATATTAACCCAGCAAGGATAATAAAAAAAATTGAATCATCTATTTTAAAAAAGAAATTAAAGCCACAAATTTGTAATTTAAATCTCATTAGAATTTAATTCTTTTGATTTGTTCAAATCTTACCCAATCTTATTTTCTAATTATTACTATTATAAACTTTTTTAAAAAATAACATAAAAAAACAGCCAGTTTTTTTTAGTAAGCTAAGTAGACAATTAATTATCTGGGAAAAAAAAGCTAAATAGACTATTAATTGATAATCATGTCTCAACAAATTAATTTAAAAAAAAATTCATTTCACCTTCGCATTGTTTATTTATTTACTTTTATTATATTTTATTTATTTATTTATTTATTTATTTATTAACCAAGGGACCTCTTTTCTTCCAACTATCATCCACTATGGGGAAGATGGAGATTTTTCAGACATATAAGTTTATAATATATATATATTATATTATATATTTGTAACCCATTTTACATAGTAAATTTATTGGTGAATTATGTGTTTCGTAATTTTTTTCTCTTCAATTTGAAAAGGGATTTCCACGTAAAAAAATTATGCATATCTTGTTCGTTGTTCATACTAAATGGTGGCTATCGAGAATGGGAGGGTTCGAATTTTTTACTGCTGCCGGATCTAGTAAATTTTGGTCTTCTGACCCCAACAATATTAGCACTAATTAAAGCATTACACTTAATAACATGTGAATTAGCAAGTGTTATCACTCCATATCAAGTGTCCTACTCAATTTTTTTGATCAAATAAGTTCAACTTTAGCAATTTATTTCTATAAATATACCACTTTAAAATATTTTTAAATGGTATTTGTGAATTTCAAAATTTCTTTTTTCAATCGTATTTTTTTTTTCCAAATTTTAAGTCACGATAGAATTTTTGTAAAATGTTCATAATTAATTTTGTTTCACCCATAAAATTATAAAAATATTTAATAACTCCTAAATGTAATATTTTCCACTTGCAATAACTAAAACATTATTGAGTACAAGTAAACCTCTCATTGTCGCCTATAAGATGCATCTTTTAGCACAAGTAAATACTAATTAATATTTTTCTCAACTTTTTTATGAAAAGTGATATGATTAAACAAAAAATAATAATTAAACTCGGAAAAGCTGCAAGCATATTTTACGTTTGCCCATTAAATAAAGCTTACAGCCATGCGTGAGCATAGAGCCAACTATTCTTTAGTCTTTATACATATATAAAATATGAATTTTGAAATAAAATACGTAAAATCCAGCTGACTCTAATTAAAAATTCTATGTGGAAACAAATATAAAAAATACATATATTCAGATTTATTCCATATTTTACTTTTTTATTTTATTCTTAATTTTGTTCAATATTAATTTTGTGGGCTTTATTTATTTAGTTGATAAGAGCGATCAATAATTTTATAATTGAGTTTATGATCTTAAATTTAATTATTAAATTTTTATACTTGTATTTATTTAATATAAGATTTTTATAGATAGGGTATTTGTTTAGAATTTAATCCAACTTTATAAATTTTTTTTTATTATAAAAAATAATTTGGTAAAGGAAGAAAGGCAAGGAGTGACTAAAACCAATCCACACGCATCATAGCATACGTGGCCTATGTGCTTTTCCAAGAAAAGTAGAATTCTTGTGGTTTCTTTTTTATAATAAAATATTGTAGATAGCTTTATTTTTCCACGTAATAGTTTAGAATCGACGTAGGCCCAAGACAAAGCTCACCCAAAGGGAAAGGCCATGTAAATAATCTAATGAGTAAACCTCTCTCTACTCGTGCAAAGTATGTAAAGGAGAGACACCAAAGGGTGAGCTCTAAATACATGACAAAATCACTTTGTTTTAGTGATAATTTAGTCTAATTCAATAGAGAATGTAAACATAATTCAGGGCGACAAGTGTAATATTAAAATGGTATAATCCGAACTCAAATATTGAAACGGGTACCAGTAAAATGGGCTAAAAAAATAACTGGGGAAATACTTTTATTAGGGTCTATTATATCAAAAATTATCGTATCAATATATATCTCATTATATGCCATTTTATTACGGACCTTCATATTAGAAATACACGTTCACAGAAAAGTGTCACTGTACTGGCTCATGCACAATACTAGAATACCATTTTATCTGAATATCTAGTTTGTCAGAAGTCAATATTGTTAGTTTGCTCATGCACAAGACGGGATCCTTGATTAAACAAAGTCAAGAAACTGACACCACTTAAAAAATTACATTATTTACAGCTTAAATACATCATAAATTTTTTTTTTACAGAGGTCATTTTTTCATAAAAGACACTAAGAAATGTAACATACTTATAGGAGATGACTGTGGTAGACTATCACATTTATTCCTATGGAGTTATTGAAATTTAAGAAATAATTGAAAAAGCTAGACTCTTGTTTTACAAAGGAGGAGCCACACAATATTCTGGAAACCAATTAGAAGGTTATAGAAATTAAGTATTCATTCAACTAGAATAGTAACTTATAGAGATCATACAATAAAAAAAAAAAAATGTCTTTAAAATATATATAAATATGGAATTATTTACATAGAAAGGCCATCTTCTCACTGAGACCCATCAACATTTACCAAAAAATATAGGTTCAATGGCACTATAGCCTAAACATTCTAAGGTCCAAAACTTGTCATTTGGAGTATCTTTTTTGTTATAAAAAATATTCTAAGGTAAATGCCTATCATCTCGAAATAGTTGTTTCCCTTTAGTCCATCTTGTTTGTCTTAGTAATTATAATTTAAGTATCACAAGGTAAATTAAAAAGTAAATGTTATACCTGTGATATTTTATTTTGGTTTATAATATGCAGAATATATGTTACAATGTCTTAGAGTCCAATAATAAAATTTTTCTCATATTTTGTCCAAACTTCTTCTACCTACCTTGTGTTGGACGGTAAACCAATAATCAATATTTATACACATGACCTCCTATTTTAGATCAGATTTCGTAAAACATGAGTTCTAAAATCTAAAAATTTGATATTCTGACAATTAATTTTTTAAATCAAATAGAAATTCACGATATACATGACAGGATTTTGGGTAAATTATAATTCATAATATTAGACATTTCTCTATAATTTTGCGACAACACCGAGAAACATTAAGGTGATACCGGCCAGCATGAATAACCAGCCACAGCCCCAACAAAACCAAGGATGCCAATAGCAGGGTTTTAGAGATGGAGGTTGGGAATGAGAGGATTGGAGGATGTTGGGGTGTTCCTCAGTTGTAAGGTTTCTTAGGAGTGAATATAAATCAAAGACTTTTGATATGGAAATAACATAGGCAACTTCTTTGGGGTAACAATGTGTTATCCACGAGGTAATTTTAGCAATTAGATTGGGGTTCTAATATGTTTCAATTTAACAAAATCGATATTATTTAACATAAATGTTTAAAAAATCATTAACCAAATCAGTTCAAAAAATATATTTACCTCTTAAATTATTTGATAATTTTATAATTTTTTACTTGTCAAATTATTCTGGTTAAAGTTTTATTATTTATTAGATCGATAAAATTAGCTCAAGTTTTTTAAAAGATAATTATTCATAGCACAACAAATTAATCTAACCCTAATTAAAGATGTGGAAACTAAGTGATGGAGAATTTATGAAATATTTTAATATGTTAATAGGGAGAAGCATTTTAATAGATTCTCAGTTATAGTAGATTAAAGGAGACTCTATCTCTTATATTTGAAAACTAAGTAATGGAGATTTGGTGAAATATTTTAATATGTTAATAGGGAAAAGAATTTTAATTGATTCTCCATACAGTGAACTAAGAAAGGTTTTATCTCTTAAAAGGATAGAGCTACTTATTCTTCTAATATTTGTTGTTTATTTTAATAAGATAATTATGATCAAATCACTTTTAAATATTTATTTTTTTAATTTTTTTAAATAATTAAATTATATTTATTTATTTAAAAACAGACAACTAAAATATAAAAAATAAATCTCTTTATTTTCTACGAGAGATAAACTGTAAGGTGCAACTTTTAGTTTATAATTTTAATTAATTAAATTAAATTAAGTAAAAAAATCTTGAGGTCAAATAAATAATTATGTTAAAGTCAATATTCTAATCGGATCACATTGAATAAAGTGATACCTGACACGCGCACATGCATTTTTTGGGTAGAAGGATCGTGCTTGAAAGACTCTTCTGGGGCACTGAGTGTATTTTTGTTAAATTACTTATATCCAGTGCCCGCTTAAATGATGCTTAGACACTGTTTTGACAAATTATTAGCACATGATGCACATCTCAGAGACGCTCATGTGCTGTATGATTTTTATCTCAACACCTGATGCGTGCTTGTTGGGCACATGTACATCAGTCTTTTATATAAGTAACATCGATTGATTTTTAATTATTTTTGTTAGATTTTGAAAAAATGAAAAATTAGGAGAAAAGAAGAGAGAATGATAAAGAAAAGACTAGAGGATGACATCCGAAGTAAATGTAATAAAAAATTTTGGTAAATTGGAGGATAAGCTAAACACATCCCAAGTTTCTCTTTCTTTTGATAATATTTTTTCTGATTTCTATGAGTATTTATTATTTTTAATATCTATGCATATTATAACTTTATATGTAAAGAATTTATACTTTATATGTATACATTTTTATTCCAATTCTCTAAGATTTTCATGAAGTTCATATCATTGATTTACATATATTATGTTGTCAATATAGTTTTTCATATTTATACTCAAGTATATTTTGAAATTTTATTTGAATGCTCTTATGTGCTTAAATTTCATATATAATGTTCCAACCTATTATAAATTCTTAATAATATACTTTGTAGGTTATGAATTTGCTCTAAATTATTTTTGCATGACTTTTAACTGAAATAAGGTGAGAAAATTTTTTTAAAATCATGTAAAATTTTTGCACTATCTACAACACACAACCTTTGCATGTCAATAATTTCATAATCCAACTTTTCTATGCTTTGACAAATTTTATAACCCTATTTTTGCAACAATCAAAAGTTTCAACTTGCTAAGTATTTAAAAAATTATGAGCAAAATTTTATAATTCGTGAAAAGATAAGGATATTTTTTAAGTATGAAAAAATATAAAATATTATTCATATTTGTGTATAATTTTTTATTTATTTATATATGGACTACTATAAAAATTAGCGATAATATATTATGATATATCTTAATATATTATTGTGGTAATTGGTTATAAAACTTATCATTCGTGGGTTGAAAGTGACATTTGACCATATCTATAGAATTATATGTATGACGGTAAGACTTTTAATTGTATGAAAATATATATAACTTAAATTTTAATTATTCACTAATTTATCGGTGAAGTACTACTGATCATTGTTTCAAAAAAATTTGTATGATTTGAGTATGTTTTAAAGATATATTATTAGAAAAAGAAACTAAATTATTAACATAAATATTTATATATGAATCTTATGAAAATTGCATGTCTTTGTATTTGATTTTGGTCATATTTCGTTCAACATT
>JAOVVI020010308.1:0-13143 GCA_028571085.2 Nepenthes alata
CCCCACTCGAATTGCATGCTGAAGTACAGCGTACCAGATGTGTACTTCAGTGATAATCTCTTACAAAAACTGACAATTTTTAAAAGACAACTGGTGCTGGACAGGCAACCCGGTATCTAGATGTCAACATACTCTATGTTTGAGACTCCTCCATTGAGAACTACAGGCTCTGGTCACTGTTGAGCTGCTTTTGTATAGAATGAATATTACTTTCTGTTGGGGTCACTTCCGTTTAAAAATTTTGATGGTCAAAAAATTTGGATGGAGTACGAGGACCTTGTGTACGATTAAGGTCCACGAACTCCGGTAGTGAGTGTTCGCGAACTCTGCACAGATTAGGAACAAGAAATTCTGATCAATGTTCGTTGTTCGAAAGCACTGGTTTGGCGGAAATGATTAGTCAATTTGTTGACTGGCCAAGTATGCATTTCGATCAACATGATATTAACCGGTTGAAGGTTCGCAGATTTGTGTGATGAGCGTCCGCGAACTTGCGCAGTATTGAGACCAAGGACTTCGAAGCACAGTCAGCCGGTCAACGTCTTGTTGACCGGCTTAGAGAAGAAGACATGTTGACCGGCTGAGATCAGGATGCTAAACAGTTGTCTTCTGCAAGGCATACAATTGACTTTATTAATTAAGCAGTTAGAAGACGTCATTCCTAAAAAGGCGACAAGTCAACATGTAGAGTATGCATACGCCGTCTATAGCAGAACAGGGCGTGCGCCAACTGCTAAAGGCTTTGGAAGCTTTATATTCAACTACCATGCAGAGTAGGTGGTTGTTCGTTTTACTTGATAATTTATATATATATATATCGAATTTAGAAAATGGGTGTGTGGATATATAAGAAAATGAGAGAAAGTTAGTGAAGAAGTGAGAGCAGTGAGTGAAAAATAAAGTGTGTAGATCTTTGTATTTTCGTTATCTATTCTTCATTTTTTGCCTCAAGGGCTTGAGTAGTAGTGAATTTTTGTAACCAATCTCATATAGTGGAGATTTTATTTGTGGACTAAATCTCCATTAATTTTTTTCTTGTTTGAGAAAAATTTTTCATGTAAAATCCTGGTGTTCTATTCTTCTTTCTTATTCCTCTTTCCTTTCACTGTGTGTTCGTGGTGGTAGCTTGACGCAATCTACCTCAATAAGTGGTATCAGAGTGCGCGGTTGAGAACTCTTGATTAAATAGCGCCGTTGTCTTCAAAGAACTTGCCATTTAGCGTGGAACAATTTAATGGGTAAGGTAATTTTATTCTTTGGTAAGAAAGGGTGGAGAACGTCTTGACTCGATAAAGAACAGTGAAGGCACTGCAGAAGAAGGATGAGAAAGTGGAGAACTTAACAGAGAAAGAATGGCAAGACAAAAGGGATCTTACTAACTGTACCATAAAATTGTGTCTAGCGGACAACATGCTCCAAGAGGTTCCCGGTTTAACAGACCCGTCAAAGGTCTAGGAGAAGTTAGAAAGCCGATATAAGTCGAAGTC
Organism: Nepenthes alata; assembly: GCA_028571085.2. Lineage (NCBI taxonomy): Eukaryota > Viridiplantae > Streptophyta > Magnoliopsida > Caryophyllales > Nepenthaceae > Nepenthes > Nepenthes alata. The sequence goes on from JAOVVI020010308.1 coordinate 1,488, forward strand.
CCAAGCTGCATGTGAAAAAATAGTTTTATGGTCTGCGATTATTGGAAGGTGGGAGCTTTGAAAAGTATTTGGATGAGTTCAACAGGATAGTAACGCAGATGTTGGCCCTTGATGAGAAGATCAAGGAGGAGGACAAGGTATTGGTATTGCTGAATTTTCTATCAATTTCATATGACCATATCGTCACAATTTTATTATTTGGGAAGGACACGCTTAAATTGGACGAAGTCAATACTTTCTTACTCATGAATGAGTCAAGGCGGTCACAGGGCACTTCAGTCTCTTCACATTCTAAGGTATTTGTGATCAAGACACGGGGAAGAAGTAAAAGACACGACTAGAAGCCTGGAGAGAAAGGTCGCCATAAATTTTGATCAAGCTTTCAAAACCTTGAGTGTTATTACTGTGATAAAAATGGTCATATCAGAAAAAAACTATTATAAATAAAAGTGTGAAAATACTGAAAAGAAGAAAATGGACGAGGAGAAGAAAAGTCCTCGATCTCAATAGTTACAGGAGGCGGCCTCCTGATAACTTGTGAAGAAAATATAGCGAGTCTAATAGACCAAGAGTCCGACTAGATAGTAGATTTTGTTGCATCTCTCCATGCCACACCAAAAAGGGGACTGTTTACTTCTTACACTCTGGGAGATTTTTGGGTGATAAGGATGGGTAACGAAGGAATATCCCCAGTGGTTGGCAGAGGTGACGTGTTATTGGTCACCAATAATGGGACAAAACTGTTGTTAAAAGTTGTACGACATGTCCCTAATATTCAGCTGAACATAATTTCAGTCGGCTGGCTTGATGATCTCTGGTTCACTGGAGGGTCTCTGGTTGTTGTACGAGGAAAGGACTTCGGCTTGTATGTAATGAAGACGTTTGCAATGGCCGGAGACGTGAATGCTACATCCAGTAAGGAGTCCGAGGACCTGTGATACCGTAGACTGGGTCACATTAGTGAACGGGACTGTACCATTTGGCCAATAAGGGTCTTATTCAAGAAATAAAGGAAGACGGATTGAGGACGTGTCCTCACTGCACGGTCGAAAAGAAACAGAGAGTTTCATTCCATGGAGACTCATTCTCTATAAAGGTGGAGTTACCTGACTTGGTCCACACTGATGTATGCGGACCATTCAAAGAAAAATCATTCGAAGAAGCCCAGTACTTCGTGTCGTTCGTTGATGACTGCTCTAGAAAATTATGGGTTTACCCACTTAAGACCAAAGACTAAGTTGTCAGTACATTTGAACATTATCATACTCTAGTAGAATAATAGATTGAGAAGAAGCTGAAAACCGTCCGAAGTGACAACGGTGGCGAGTATATTGGGGCATTCGATACCTATTGTCAGTTTCATGGTATTAGGTATCAGAAGACGCCACAATTGAATAGAGTGGCCGAGCGGATGAACCGCATACTCTTGAAAAGGGTCAGGTGCATACTTTATGATACAAAACTTTCTAAATCTTTCTGGGTAGAAGCGTTGAAGACGGCAGTCTATGTCATTAATAGGTCACCTAGTAAACCATTAAATGGTAAAGTGTCAGAGAAGATATGTTCAGAAAAGGAGCCATCCTATAATCATCTTCGGGTATTTGGGTGTTACGCCTTTTGTTCATATCCCAAAGGACGAGAGGACCAAGCTAGAATCGAAGATGATACAGTGCATTTTTTTGGGTTACGGGGAAGATGAATTGGGATATAGGTTCTATGGCTTAATTAAGAAAAAACTTATCCGGTCAAGAGATATAACCTTTATGGAAGGTGAAACCATTGAGGACATTGGTAAGAAGAATAATGCTGATGCTAGCCTAACGGACAAGATGAATGTTGATGTTGTCCGCCCAATACCTCTACAGTATGAGGACAATGGCCCAGGAGTGGCCAAAGACAATAATAAGTCAGTTACGGTACATGATGAGGACCGGGATGAAGTCGCTTCTCAATTAGACGAGGAGGTTCCTGTTCGATGACCCTTGAGAAATAGACGGTCGTCCGTCCGCCAGTCATCCAGTGAAAATGTCCTGCTTCTAAATGTCGAAGAGCCTGAAACTTTTGAACATGCCACAAAGAATGAGGATAAAGAAAAATGATTAGAAGCCATTGAAGATGAAATGAGCTCTCTCAATGAAAATCATATATTTGATTTGACTGAATTGCCTAAGGGAAAGAGAGTCCTAAAGAATAAATAGATTTTTCATTTGAAGACTGATAAAAACACCATGCAGGCAAGGTACAAGGCTAGACTGGTGATAAAAGAATTCAATCAACGGAAAGGGGTTGATTTTAATAAAATATTTACCCTAATTGTAAAGATATCCTCAATATGGGTGGTGCTCGAGTTGGTTACTACTCTGAATTTGGAGGTAGAGTAGCTAGATGTTCGGACGGAATCTCTTCATGGTAATTTTGAAGAAGAAATTTATATGGAACAGTCGGAAGGTTTCAAGGTTAAGAGAAAGGAACAACTTGTATGTCATTTAAGGAAGAGCTCATACAGACTAAAACAGGCTTAAAGATAGTGATATAAGAAGTTTAAATCTGTTATGACCGGTCAAAGGTACCAAAAGACTACTTCTGACCCTTGTGTATTTACACAGAAATTTTTTGAGGATGACTTTGTCTTCCTTCTCATTTACGTGGATGACATATTAATCGTTGGACACAATGGCGTTCGGATAAAAGAGCTGAAGTAGTAACTTGGCAATCATTTGCTATGAAAAACCTGGGATCGGCGAAACAGACTCTTGGCGTTAAAATAATTCACAACCGAGAGGCAGAAAGACTATAACTGTCTTAAGAAAGCTACATTGAGAAGGTGCTCCGTTTAACAGGGATAAATCTAAACTTGTGAGCATTTTGTTGGCGAGCCATCATGGATTAAGTAGTCGCCAGAGTTTATCCTCGGATGCTGAGAGAGCATATATGAGAAGCGTACCCTACTCCTCAGCCGTAGGAAGCCTGATGTACGCCTTGGTATGCACAAGGCCGGACATAGTACACACAGTTGTCACTGTCAGCTGATTTTTGTCAAACCCATGAAGGGATATTGGTTCACAGTCAAATGGATAATGAGATATATCCGATGAACTTTTAAAATGTGCCTATGTCTTTGAAGTGATAAGCCTCAGTTGGTGAGATACTCGGATACTGATATGGACGGGGACATTGACTCTTTTTACTACGAAAGTGTGTTACTCTTTTTACTATTGAGGCCGAGTACATAGTAGTGACAGAAACTTGTAAGGAGATATTGTGGATGAAGAGGTTCATCTAAGAATTGGATCTCAGACAGAAGAAGTATGAGATATTTTATGATAATTAGAGTGTCATACATCTTTGCCAAAATTTTTCATTCTACTGTAAATTGAAGCACATTGATATTCAATATTATTGGGTGAGAGCTGCTATTGAAGCAAGTTTGCTGTCACTGGAGAAGGTTGGGACCGGAGAAAATAGCACCGACATGATGACAAAGATTTTTTTGAAAAGAAAGATTGAGACTTGCTATAGTTTGGATGGGCTGGCAGATTTTGATTTCCCACGGCCGTGAGGGAAAGTTTATTGTGATCACTCCCGTGTGGAAGTCTTGATGGTCTGAGAACTTGGATGGAGTATAAGGACCTTGTATGTGATTAACGTCTGCGGACTCCTGCGATGAGTATCCGCAGACTCTGCACAGATTAGAAACAAGAAATTCTGGTCAACGTTTGTTATCCGGAAGCACTGGTTGGGCAAAAATGGCTAGTTAACTTGTTGGTCGGCCAAGTATGCATTCTAGTCAACATGATGTTGACTGGTTGAAGGTTCGTAGATTTGTGCGATGAGCGTCCGCGGACTTGCGCAGTATTGAGACCAAGGACTTCAGAATGACAGCAGGCCTGTCAACAAGACGTTGACGGGCTGAGATTAGGATGCTGAACAACTGTCTTCTACAAGGCAACAGTTGACTTTTCTGATTAGGCAGTTGAAAGACACCATTCCTAGAAAGACGACAAGTCAACTTGCAAAGCATGTATGCACCGTTTGTAGCAGAATAGGGCGTGTGCCAACTACTATAGGTTTTGGAAACTGTACACGCAACCACCATACAGAGTAGGTCGCTATTCATTTTACTTAATGATGTATATATATATCGAACTTAGAAAATGGGTATGTGGATATATAGTAAAAGGAGGAGAGAAAAATAGTGAAGAAGTGATAGTAGTGAGTGAAAAATAAAGTGTGGAGATTTTCGTGTTCTCGTACTCTATTCTTTATTTTTCGCCTCAAAGGCTTGAGTAGCCGTGCAATTTTTATAACCAATCTCATATAGTGGAGATTTTGTTTATAGACTAAGTGTCCCGTAATTTTTTCCTTATTTGAAAGAATTTTTCACGTAAAATTCTGGTGTTCTATTCTTTTTCCTCATTCCTCTTTCCTTTCACTGTGTGTTCGTGATAATAGTCTAACGTAATCTACCCCGTACCCCAACACTTTCCTCATCAGTTGTTTAGCCCAAATATGTAAAGCTTCATATCATAGTGCATTTATAGAGACTTCCTATCAGTAGTTTAATACATTTGAGATTGGAGTCAAAGTTCATTTGGTGCCCTTGCTTTTCACCTGCTAATGGGCAAAAAGTAATTAGAATTTGATGTAAATATTGGCCAATATTTATCAGTTTTGGATATCCCAACACTAATATTTTTCGAAACTAAGATATTATTAAGGTATGTTATATCGGATATATCATATTGTATCGATTAATATTTAAATATCAACCGATATAATATTGTCAATTTTGATTTCAAAAACAAAAAAAAATTCCATTCAATACTGACACGCATGTAACCGATATTAATATTTTTATTGATAGTTCAAAATGTGGCTGAAATAGAGGAACATTACCTTCTTTCCACGAATCACAGCTCTAGCCTCACCCTGAATAACCATGTACTTTATTCCTCCTAGGAACAGCCCTGTTGGTGCAAGGCTACCTGGCTCGTTGAAATCGTTCATAATAGCTGTGATTTCGTCGGGCTTGAACTGCACATGCAAGGGGAAAAAAAGGGCAAAGTGTAAATGAAATCACGATTTCAAGGTGATGTGCAAAAAGGAACGCTTGAATTCAATTGTTCCTTATGAATTTGAAAAGGAAAAAAAAAAAAAAAAACTCCGTTCACCTTTTCTACTGCACATCTAACAGAAGTGTGTTGTTCTTGAGCAGACGAGCAGCTTTATAATTGCTGGTCCTTCGTCGTGGATCAACTTAGTGAAGTGAAATCTTTGATTAATTGTAGCTCAGTATTTGATGTTCATCATATGATAATATCGTTTTTTGTTGATGAATGAGGCACAAAAACAATCTTCTCCAGCTGGACGACATATTCTTGCCATGGCAGCATTCCCAGCCACGGTTTCCATTAGGAATATTTTCAATTAAACTGTAGAATATTTTTGATTATGGTAACCTTATTTAACTAAGTTTTAAGGTATATGTTGATGTAATGCCTTGTTATTGAACTATATTCATAAATATCTCAGTTTCCTTGAGATGATTAAATTAGTGCTTGAGTGGCCGTAAAAGGGTGCTCGGGCGCCGGGTTGTGTTTCAGATAATGATAATATTTCATAAGTTTTACTCAATAGTGATAAAATAAAACACATTATTTGGGCATTAGAAATAGGATTAATAAACAGGTGAATTCTGTAAAAGTTTTGTAAATCCTTATGAGTCGGTGTGCAAGGCGACATGCGAGCGAGTGCTCAGACACTCGAGAATTCGATTGAGTTTTGGTCCAATCCTTTGAATTGATATCTAAGTGGGCATCGTCTTCTAAATTGTTTGACTTAGTGAGCCGTTGCGGGTCATTGGGATGTGAGTGGTCGAGTACTTAGTGTATCTAAAGTTCTTTTCTATTTTCTCGCAATGATGACTTTTTTGCATTAACTTTAAACGCTTGAATACAGTCCTTATCAGTATCTAATGACACTTTTATTATTAAATGTTGTAAAATTTATTTGTGTTATACTCGATTTAGTAAGTATGTTATTAGTTTTTTATGATCAAAGTAAAAAAAAATTATTTGAAATATTACAATATTAAGGAACATGGAGTCTGTAAAATCTTGGTATAATCAATAATCGTTTGATACTAATTTCTATGTCATCGGAGTAACGAGACATATTTCTTAGTGTGGAGTTATATTTATATCTATGTAACTATCATATAGTATTATATCGAGGAATATCACGGTGAGAGATATTATGTTTGATATGTTGATATGATTTTCGTATTGTGTGGGCAGAGGAAATACACATTTGTGATATGTCCATATTTTGTTTAGTAGAATCTTAGTAGATTATTGATTTGATCACATATCAAACATGTGTGTATACCCAACTGATGGAGGATGATATATGCGGCTTTTGGTTTATAGTGGCAGAATAAGATTTTGAAGACTTTTGTAATATCTCATTATTATTAATCTCTCTTGAGATTAGGATTCGGAGGCAATCCATGAATAAAATTCATGAGTTAGATTTAGTGAGGTTCAGATTTTGTGAAATATATGATAATTATTGTTATTTGGTATTTAGATCATTTTTACTAATATTCGGATAAAAGAATCCTTCTATTTCTCATAACCTTGGCCTCTGAGAGATTTTTGCCTACTATTGATGAGATCCGAGTTCTACGGATTCATTTTCTTTTTACGGTGCAAGGATTTAGTATGACCTATTATTGTTATTACTTTTGAATTGTAATTAAAATGAATTGTAGATTCTTAGATAGAAGAAATTCTATGGCTTATAATTATCGAAAGGGAAAAGCTTCAATAAATACTTGGACAAGTTTAACAAGATCTTAACCCAAATGTCCTTACTCAATGAAAATATCAAGGAAGAAGATAAGGTATTGATATTACTGGATTTGTTACCGACCTTATATGATTATATTATGTCGACGTTACTGTTCGAGAAAGATATGCTCAATCTTGATGAAATCATAACTTCTTAACATATGAATAAATTTAGGTAGAATGTAAGTGATAAGGCTTTAAGGGAGTTGTGTTCCTTGGTGTCCATGAGTAGGCACAAGCACAAGAAGTCGAAGGAGAGGCAGCAAGTTGGAGATGAGTAATATTCGGTCCAAGTTTAAAGATATCAAATACTTTTATTGTAGCAAAAAAGGACATATGAAACAGAATTATTTTAAGCAAGAAAGTAAGAAAAGAAGAGTAGTAATAAGTGGCAAGAGATGAGGGATCATCATAGTAATGATCGGTCCTCTTACTATCTATGGAAATCTTCTAATAGTCGACATAAGGAAGACACGGAGTTTCATGTAAATTTTCAAAACATATGATATCGAGAAAGTTCATCTTCACTTCTTATACACTTGGAGACTATAGGGTATTAAAAATGAAAAATGATGGCTTGATGAGTGCAATTGGTATAAGGAACGTTAGCTTGTGAATAAACAACGAAACAAAACTCATGTTGAGGGATATGTGAAATGCTTTAGATGTTCGGTTGAATTTGATTTCATCTAGTAAGTTTGACAAAGAGGATTTTTGCATAGTATTCGTCGAATGCTAATAGAAGCTTGCCAAATGGTCATCTGTCGTGGTAAGGGGAAGAAATCATTAAAACCAATGTATAATGGAGGTTTCGTTTACCAATGACAATACCAATGTAACCAATAGAAGACTCAGTCAATGTGGTAAGAGAAGGCTAGGGGTAGTCAAAGAGAGTGGCCCTACCATTATAATGGCGGTTTTGGTTACCAATGGCAATACCAATGTGACCAATAGAAGACTTAGTCAAGGTCGTAAGATGAGGCTAGGGGTAGTCAAAAAGAGTGACCCCACCATTGTAAAGGCACCGAAGATGAATGGTAATATTCTAAATGTTTCAATAGAGCAGGAGAGGGTAATGTTTAAGCTTTCGAAGGTCAATATCGAATCCCTATGAAGGAAAGGTTGTTAAAAGATAAGAGGTATTAGAGGTGAGAGGTCCCCCACAAATTCATGGAGAAATATTTATTCAATTTTTGGGTCACTCTTTCATAAGTCTCGTACCAAATTAACAAGTTATTATGAGATTTTCTCAATTTAATGTGAGGATTCATCCAAATGGTGGATTGAAGCAGCACAAAAGATCGACGTCTGACGTACACATAAGAGGGATTTCTTGCGTGGGTAGTAGTGTTGGGTGCACCTGAAGTGACATGCATACCTCAATTTCAGTGGGAGCACAAAGGCAATTTTGCCCCTAATATTTGAACCCCTAATATTGGTGTCCCGGTCCCAATACCGTTTGCATCAAGAAGGGTGGCCGATTCTGCATAGGCGGTGAAAAGCCCAGCTCCCCTGATTTAGGATCCGTGATGGGATCGACGGTGGAAGGGAAAGGGGAGGTGAGCGAGCAGTCGGTTTAGGTCTGTGCGCAGCACCTGACTCGTATGGTTTATGCTGCTACGTTTGTTGCCCTCTCTGCCGCCATTGATCTTGCCGCCTTTTCTCACAAGCTTCGGAAAGAACTTCGCAGTGATGATCGCGATTCGTTTTCTTTAAAGCCCCAGATTTTCTTCTTCTGCTGCTGCTACGGTAATTGCGCAGGATTTTGGTTTGAGCATTTTATAATCGCCAAGAGGGTTTGTCACTTATTTACAGAGTAGTCTTTTTTATTTTTATTTTCCGTCTTCTCTTTTGCTTTTCTTTAAAGAGATGAGACTGATACTTCATAGCTGAGATGAACAGTGATTTGTTGATATATGTTTATTTTATTTTGTTTTTTCTAGAGCTTCTCTTCGAGCCCAGCTCCATTGTTTGTTGAATCTTTCGTTCACGACGTTTCTATTAGAAAATACGTGATATTATATTTATGTTCATTTTGTATTTTAGGTTAGTTTTGTAGTATTATATTTTAGGTAGTTTCGACCTTGTAATATTGTCTTCTTTAGGATAGTATATTTTGTGTTTTATTTTAGGATAGTATATTTTGTGTTTTATTTTAGGGTAGTATATTTTGTTTGTTAGGAAATATTGTTAATATATAATTTCGTCCCTCCTCCCTCGTGCAGCGTGCACAAATTGTGATTGAAAGCTCTCCACCGAGCATTAATGAAACGATAGATTTTCTGCCATTTTCAATCTTTGTTTTTGCCTTTCGTCCTCGCCTTCCTTTAGCTTCGGCTTCCTCAAATCTTCTTACGTTTTCTTACATGGTATCAGAGCGATGGAATCACACCCTCATCCTTCAGACGATATGTCCAACACTGGCCACCCTACTTCCGATTGCAACCCAAATCTCTTGCGGTTTCAAAATCTTTTAGATCCCACAAATCCGTTTTGCTTGGAGCCTGGTGATAGTCCAGTAGTTACTCTGGTCGCCGATTTAGTCACCATCGACAACTATTATACTTGGTCCAGAACCATGCGTCGAGCTTTGAGGGCTAAAAATAAACATCACTTTATCGATGGCACTGTTCCGAAATCCATCGATTCCGACGATCCCCTTTTTGAAGCCTGGGGACGATGCAATAATATGGTTGTATCTTGGATACAAAACTCCATCAGCCCATCCATTAAGTCTAGCGTTGTTTTTGTTGATGACGCATTCGAAATCTGGAAGGAGTTGTGGGATCATTTTACCCAGCAAAATGGGCATCGTATTTTTCAACTCAAAAAATCGTTGGATGGTCTGTTGCAAGAGCAAGATCCGGTAAGTTTATACTATGGTAAACTGAAAACAATTTGGGGTAAGCTTCTCATATATGACCCCATCCCAGATTGTGCATGCGGTAAAGTAAAGGTACTCGTCGAGCGCTATCAGAGGAATTGTGTTATTCAGTTTTTAATAGGTTTAAATGATTCTAATACTAACGTTCGGGACCAAATTTTATTGATGGATCCTCTTTCATCCGTCAATAGAGTCTTCTCCGTTATACAACAACAAAAAAAATATCATCAGATGTTGTCTTCTGTTCACACCGAACCAATGACTTTACGGGTTGTCACTAACCATAAGAAATTTGTGAAATATAACTCTATGTAAAAGAATGACAGGCCTTTTTGTGTTCACTGCCGTGTCTGAGGACACACCATTCAACAATATTTTAAGGCTGAGAATGCCGAAATGCCTATTTGTACTCATTGTAATAAAACTGGTCATATCGTTGATAAGTGTTATCAACTTTATGGTTTCCCTTTCAATCCAAAACTTTATGGTAAGTCTAGAACGAATGCTTTTTCGGCCAACCATTCCAGTTTTAACACCATTTCTGATCACGAGGGCAATGAGGATGACAAAGTAGCCTTGACCAAAGCTCAGTTCAGGCAACTCATGAATCTGCTGTAATCTAAAGATCATGCTGTCTCTGCCCAAAAAGCTAAAGAAATTGCTTCCCCTTTTGATCCCATTGGTGATCAGTCCAAAACGGATAACATGACTGGTATTAATTTTTGCTTTGTCCTTTCTGCTTGCAATAAAAATTGTATATGGATTTTGGACACCGGGGCCACAGATCACATGATCTGCGACCCCTCTCTGTATTTTCATAAATGGCTTGAAATTGCTAGCTCTGTGAAAATGTCTAATGGGAGTACAGTGCCTGTGTCTCATGTTGGTGATGTTAAACTGACTATCAGGATTACACTTACGAATGTTTTATGTGTTCCCTCCTTCAAATTTAATTTGCTTTCTGTGAAAGCTCTTACTACTTCTGCTCGTTGCTGTACGTTCTTTTTCTCTAATATTTGCTTGATTCAGAACCTTGCCTCCTCGACCACGATTGGGATAGGTGAAGAGAAAAATAATTTATACTATCTGATGAATAATGATGTTCATTCAAATACCTTGGCTGGCCTTGTCTCCGAATTTTCGAAGCACATTGCGAAGCTCTCTGCTAATATTGTTTCATTACCAATTAGCTTATGGCATTACAGATTAGGTCACGTATCCTATTCTAGAATTCAATTAATACATGATCCTGCTGTAAAAGAAACATTGCATTCTTTTAATGACACTCCATGTTCCATTTGTCACATGGTTAAGCAACATCGTCTTCCCTTCACTCCCAGCATCCATAAGTCACACACATTATTTGCTATATTGCATTGTAACTATGGGGACCCTTTTCAAAAGAATCTTATGACAGATATAAGTATTTTTTGACTATCATTGATGACCTTTTAAGAAGTACTTGGATTTATCTTCTCAGATAAAAAGCTGACACAAAAATGAGCTTAGAGGCTTTTTACAATCTTATCGCAACACAATTTGATGTCAATATTAAAATTATTCGCAGTGATAATGGGTCCGAATTCAGCCTAGGAGATTTCTACAGTAAAAAAGATATTATCCACCAACGCAGTTGCGTGAAAACACTACAGTAAAATTATATTGTTGAATACAAATACCAATATTTATTAAATGTAGCTAGAGCTATTAGATTTCAATCAGGCCTTCCACTGAAATATTGAAGTGGTTGCATTTTGACTGCCGCCTATATTATAAATAGAATCCCCACTCCCGTGTTAGAAAATAAGACTCCATATGAAATCCTATTTGGAGTCAAACTAAGTTATGATTACTTAAGTATTTTTTGCTGTTTGTGTTTTGCTTCCACACTATCTCGTGAACGAAAAAAATTTGACTCCCG
>JAOVVI020010310.1:0-13141 GCA_028571085.2 Nepenthes alata
AAAATCATTGGCTCCTACAAGTGGTAGAGCATATGGGTTAGTTCGATGCATAGCAAAGAATTTTACTAATATTTGACATGCTATTAATATTTATTTCAATTGGGTTGTCCGATTCCATTAGTAACGTAGACTTGGGGCAAAATCGAGCAAAACGGGTATTTCGTGCCAATTTTACTAAACTGCATATCAGACTTTTACTTTATACGATCTGTTTTGCCCAAAATAAAAATGGACTAGGGTGGTTATGAACTTGTAATAATGAGAATTGTTAAAACTAAGCATATTAAGAGATCAATCAGCCAAAACCTTTCTTATATCACCACTGGTACTATACTTTGTCTAGGTAGAATGATGAGAAGGGGGAGCCAAACCACATCCATTGATTGAAGTTGATGATTAGGGATCTAAGATTCTAAGTTAACTACCAACGATAAAAACACTTCCACGCTTACTGTCTAGTTTCTGAAAGTTAGAATTGTCTATGAGAAATCTCATAATTTCTGATTTTTTTTAACTATTTTGATGATAATAAATATATTTATATTGAATTATAGATTATATTATAATGAATCTAATAAATTTTAATCAAACTGATCTGTTTTATGCTAAAATGGATCAAATATATTTCTTTATATTCACGTAGATAATGACATTGCAAAATGGATGATGGTCGGCCATTTCTGAGATATTGTAAAATTGATGTCACATTAATCCAGTCTTGTTTATAATGACATAGCCATTGATACAGAAATGAAGGCCGAAGAAGATGAGGAAGGAAACCATCATATGAGGATTAGAGTGGGATGAAACTTCCATTGCAGAAGCACGGCTTGGAAACAAATTTCATCATCATCAATGACTATTTATCACGATTCACTGATTTGGTTTCTCCTTGTTCGGCTTTGAGGATAAGAGTTGTCAAATTTAGAGATAAAGTTTCATCCCTTTTGACGATGAATCGGGGGTACACCCACCCTGCTAAATATGGTCAATCCGAGATTGTTTTAGTCAGTATTATCCCTTCTTATCTCACCCGCTCTAATTTTATATATACTTTTAATATATATTTTTATTTTATATTTATATTCAAATATACATTATTTATGCTCAACAATGTAATTTTTTAGATATTTACTGAGATCGTTTGAAATAGGAATATATTATAATATAAAAATCTAATATAATTTTTTTTTCTGGTTATAAGCCTATAAAATAAAATTATTTTATGAGCGGTGTTACGGGATAACTTTTATTACGTTAATAAATGTAAATTAATTAATTAATTAATATCACATCAATTGAAAAATTTAAGAGGGCTTTTTTTATGGCCCACAAGATCTATAATTTAAGGAGCTATTTGGTCAGGCAACATCGAAGAAAGCCCAAAGTGGCCCCTTCTGATTTGGACAATTTTGGTTATTGAATTGAACAACCTTGCATTATTATAATGGAGGGTCATTTAATAGACAACTTGAATTTAAATGTGAAATGAACCTTAAATTATACATGAAGAAAAGTATCTATACTAAATCAGAATAATAAAAAATTATAAGTCAACCGAACCATTAAAAAAATTAAAATCAAACTTAACACTATCATTATATATTATCACTATCTGAATTATAAAATAAATTAAAAATAATAATATAAAACTACTGTTATCTCTAAATATCAATATATCAACTCATCCAAATCCTAAATTTAACTTTTGAATAATTATTCTTCAATCTGATCACCTGCAAGTAAATATCGAGCATTCTGATATGAAAGTCTAGCAAAATAAAAGTAATAGTTAGCTAATTATTTAGTTAAATGTATATCAATTTCTTATATGAGTATATATATATGAGAGGAAATGTTGCAATATGATATGATCAAATATTTAAAAAATTAATAACATCATTTCGCAGCTTATCATGGATTGTCCAAAATTAATACTTAATGTTAATGTGTTCATAAATTCGGGTTGTTGTATGGATTATGGAGTTATTGCGTCTTCCGCATCGAGTCAAACTCAAGTGAGTTCGGTCTCCGTCTTTGGTAACCTAGGTCCTACGTACCACAAATAACAAATAAAATGTTAGACGATTGGCGGGACATACTCTCCGATTTATCCTTTGATATTCAAATTAGAAATCTTTCTCAATAGATGAAAAGATGTATTGATGTAACAAAATATATGCATGCACTTATGAGGAAAAAAAGTGAGTTTTGTGAAGGATTGGGCTATGAGAATGTGCTCGATGGGAAGTAGCTTTGAGAGCTAACAGAGGGCTAAGCTTTGGTGGTGCGTTCAATGAGGAGTAGTTTTGAGGTGCTGGGGAGAGAGAAAGAGTTGTAAAATTGAAAGAGAGTTTAGTTCTTTCTAAACTCTTGTATATCTATTTTTGGTCTTCTTCCTTCTCTTGCGATGGTAAAAGATATTTGTAATACTTCATAGAGATGGCATTGGTGCCAAACCTTATGATAGGTATCTAGCCAAAATTTACTGACCTGTCTTGGCAACGGTCATGGTCGACGTATCAGTTGTCACTTTACGGTAATGGTGCAATCGTGGATGGTCCTTACTGACATTGGCCTGACCATTCCGATGGGTGACTTGTCGGGCCATACTAGCGGTGGCAGCAGCCTAGTAGCAGCAGCAATGCCTTTTCTGATCATTAACTACGGCCACCAATGGAAAACATTTGCGTCGATGCTCTCTGCGTTGGCCAGGCTATCGTCACTAGTTGGAGTGTTTCCTCCATCATGATTGATCGTATTATAGGGGGCTGTCTATTGGGCCTGATTGATCCCTATCTCCATCGGCTCACTGTACGTTGTCATGTTTGGACCGATCATTTTGACCTTCTAAGCTTCGATTTTCATGGGACTTTGCTTTTTTGATGTGCTTGGTTTGGATTTTGGTTTGCCCATAGCATAGTTGGATCCATAAAATATATACCAAAGTATATAAATATATAAAATATCATCAAATTATGCAACAATATAGGGGACCAATTCAAAGGGTGAATATCAAAACTCAATTTATAATTATTTTCACATAATCAAATATCATATACTAATATTTAAGATCTATAGGAGGGCTATATACATATAACTCTATAAAAGAAACCAAACGTCACTTTTGTAACCTACAAATGATAGTTATGACATTTGATATTGTAAAGTACCAGTTTCTAAAACAGTGTAAGTTTTAGTAATTAAGTTAATACAATAAGATAAGAATAAGTAGATTTGGGTATCTTGGGGCTTGATTGAAAAGATAAAATGAGAGTTCAATCAACATAATTGTTGACCGATAGACCAGAAAAAAATAGAAAAAGATGACTCGAAATTTAGAGGTAAAGTTTGGTAGTATTAACTAATCAAAATTTTTGGTGATATGTGTTGACTGGAATTTGCTTCGTTGACCGGCTGATTGGATTTGTGACTGGTTTGTAGAATTTGCCTGAAATGGATGAAAATGACTGGTATACTTGTAAAGAGAAGCGACTAGAATGTCTGTGAGATGACTGGCCGATATGGGAAGTGATCGGTATGCTTATGAGAGGAATGACCAAGATGAAAAATAACTGGTATGCTCATAAGGAGAAATGCTCGAAATCAGTATTTTGGGAGTAATAGTTCATTGGCCAATTTGGTGCAAAATGCCATGATGATGCATTTTGCCCAGTATGGCATGACTTGCCCGGGATGCACGATTTGCTCGGGATGCACGGCTTGCCTGGGATTTACAAATTGTCCGATATTGCATAATTTGCTTGGTATGGCATGATTTGCCCGAGATGCAGAATTTTCCCGGTATTGCACAATTTGTCCGGTATGACACGATTTGCCGAGTATGCACAATTTACTTGATATGTGCGATCTGCCCGGTATGGCCAAAATTACCGATATGAAAACGACCGATATGGTTTTACCGATTTGAGTTGGCAAAATGCAGGGATGCAGGGACGGTAAAAAATTATGGAATGGTAATAGGTAAAATATCGGTATGAGTTTTGAGGAAAGTGGAGGGTATGGTTGTAAGGTATATGACCAGTAAGCTTATAAGAAAAAATGCTAGTATGCTCAACCGATATACATGTATGGAAAATTACGGGCATGGGCATTCACTCGATATGGCCAAAATGACGGGATGGAATTGCCGGTTTGAGCATTTTACCGATATAGAAGCAAATTGCCATTTTAAGGCAAATTACCAGTATGATTGCATATGCAAAATGTCAAAATGATACAATTAGCCCGGTAAGAATAAGAAAAGTGACCGGAATTCCTTGTAGCCAAAATACTGGCATAAAAATGGGTAAGCTCTAGAAGGATCTAGAATCCCCCATAAAGTGGAGAGCTAAGTTATAAATAATATGTCCGGGATTGTGGGAGCGAATGTTTAGAAGCGGTGAATGAGGAGAGAAAAGAGGCCACGACAACAGAGAGCGCGAAGGGAGAAGAAAGCAGACGAGAGGGGAAAGGATTTCTCCACCACTTCCGATCCACTCCGGGTAAAAATAACGATAGTTCAAGTTAAGGTAAGTGTACCTCCAACCTTGTTTTCTATTTTTACAAGTTTTGAATATCTCCATTTTGTTTTATTGCTCTAAGTCCCTGTTCGGGAAGTTTCGCTGCGATTTATGCATGTTCTCCGTGATTTCTTGGCTAGATTTTAGTTTATGCAAATGTATGATAATATATACCTTGGAATTCATCGTTTGATATGCGATTTGTGCTCGATTTGTATTCGAAAGTTTTAACCTAAACCCTAGCTCAAAAATTTGGGGATTTCGATTTTAAAATTTTGAGAAATATGATGGAAAATGTTAGTTAACCTATTGTTGAGTTTGTTGGAACATTCTGTATCCTAACTTTTGGCAAAAAGTTATAATGTTAAAATTATGATATGCTCTGAAGCTATTTGAAGCTATCTGAAGTTATTGAAAAATATTTCGTATAAGTTGTCTGGCCTTTGAGGCATATAAGCTGCAGATTAAGAAATCAGGACAAGAATATTTTCAGTTATGCTAAATTAGTGGGAAAATAGGCCTAAGACTGTTATTCAATCAGATAAGGTTCTTCGACATTTCTTAAAATATTATGGTGGTAATCGAGGATAACTCTATCTATGAAACTATACGCGGTCCGCCCTTTCTCAGGGCGTTAACTTAGAAGGTAGTATTCTGTTTCTGGCCTACCTTCGAGGGGTATTTCTGTACAGATCCCATGAGAAGGGATCTGTCTGTTCTATTTCGAGCCTTGGATTATATAAAGTGAATAGAATCGATCCTCGATTATTCGTCGCTCGACTAGTAAGGTCTACTAGTTTGGTCCTTTCTGATAATAAAATGAGATTTCTAGAACTATAGATTTTAATATATGTTTCTGATTTCTGAGGCTCATAGTACTAATTTATCATTTCTGATGCATGTATAGAATGGATTTTTCTTACTTTCATGTTTTCTTGGTGCTTGTTTACTATTTGATAAATTCCTTGATATCTCCTTTACTGTATTATATTTTCTCGATATATGATTTGTCTCATTTTCTTGTATATTTTGTTCATTAAATATTTTCATAGTTTTGTTTATTTGTACTTATGTTCTGTATGAAAGGATTTCACTTGTATATTTCGGTACCTTGTTAGGTTTCGACTCATTTTTTTTTCCTCCAAATAAGGATATATAGATGATACCGGACGGACAAATATAGTTAGAGCTTAGTAAGGAAGGATTGAAGCTTCGAAGTCATCTGAAAGATTTTGTGAAATCTGATAATTTAGCATGTAAATATCTAAATAGTGAATGAAACTATGTATTAATTGTTGTAACACGTTTTGTATTCTGTTGGAATTGTAATTATGCTTTCGTAGGTTTATTTTATGGATATAGATGCTTTCACTATTCTGTTCTTTAAAATTTGTACAGGTCATATATCGCATTTCTTGTAAGAATTTGGATGTAGTAAATAGAATAGTAAAAATAAAGTCATGGATGATATAGCAGTTTGTGGTCCTGTATATGTGTATTGTAGAATGAATGGTGATAGATGTATCAAAAATGGGCTGGCCTAAAAGGTCAACAGAAGCCCAATAAGGACGGTCAACACTTTGATGGCTCGGTTAAAAAACGGGCCCAAAAACTGAAAGGTTCAGGACGGTCGACACTGGCATCGACTACTTCACCAAGTGGGACGAGGCTGTCCCACTGGCTAAGTTAACGGAACACAATGCCCTGAAATTCCTCCACCAGAGTATCGTCTGCAGGTTTTGCATTCCTGAGGTTGTTGTGACCGACAACGAAACCCAATTCACGGGAAAATACTTCACCAAGTATTACACCAGCCTTGGAATCAAGCTGGTCCACACTTCGGTGGCATACCCCCAAGCCAATGGGCAGTTGGAGGTCATAAACCGTACGCTGCTCTACGGGTTAAAGACTAAGCAGGAGGACACCGGGGGCTCCTGGGTTGAAAGCTTCCTTCCGTTCTCTGGTCTTATCGAACAACCCCGAAGGAACCAACACGCGAGACACCCTTCAACCTCTGCTACGGGACTGAAGCGGTAATTTCGATCGAAATCAGGCTTCCAAGTCTGAGAGTGGAGTCATTTGACCCACTGAAAAACTTTCAAAAAATCTGGGAGCACTTAGACTTGTTAGAGGAAGCTCGCGACGCTGCCAGAGTACGGACGGTGGCCTACCAATATTAAGTCACCCGATACTACAACAAAAAGGTCAATGCGCGACAATTTAATGTGGGAGACCTAGTCCTAAAAGGCATCGAAGCCACGGGCAAGCTGGCCGGCCGCAACAAGCTTTCTCCCAACTGGGAGGACGTTTCCTTATCTCCACCCCTGCAAAACGGAGCATACAAACTCCGAGGCCAGGGCTGAAAATTGGTTCCACGAACGTGAAACGCAACCCACCTCCGGCGCTACTTCCAGTGGCGCAGACCAAGGTATGTACTTGCATAATTATTTGCACTCGCATGCTTGTTTCAATTTGTAAAAGATAAGTGTTTACTTAGCATCCCTTCCATGTGTATTTACATTGTTTGCCTTACAGTTTATCGGACCTAGACTGTCCCTAAGTCGAAAGAGTTTTCACCATCTTGTTAAACCCTGGTCATCCAGGTGGCCCATAAGCGGTCTAAAACTTTGGTCATCTAAGTGGCCCATAAGCTGTCTAAACCCTGATCATCCAGGTGGCCCATGAGCAGTCTAAAATCTTGGTCATCCAAGTGGCCCATAAGCGGTCTAAACCCTGGTCATCCTGGTAGCCCATGAGCGGTCTAAACCTTGGTCATCCAAGTGGCCCATAAGCGGTCTAAACCCTGGTCATTTAGGTAGCCCATGAGCGGTCTAAACCTTGGTCATCCAAGTGGCCCATAAGTAGTCTAAACCCTGGTCATCCAGGTGGCCCATGAGCGATCGAAAACCTTAGGAGGCTTACGTAGCACATGTAACGACCTCCTCCACAAGGGAGTAGCGTGATCAATCAGCGACGGTCGAAGGGAGAAGCGCTCTTCTCCAATGTTGGCCACCCAAGTCATTACTTGCACGGCACCAATAGGGCTGGTTCACACAGCCGCTCGTTCCTAAGGAGTACACTCCTTAGGCGGCCAACTATCCGGTTGGCCACCTCACGTAACGACTTCCTCGGAAAGAAGTTAACGTGATCATTCAGCAGCGAGAAGCGTTACTTCTCCAGCGCTGGCCGCCCAAGTCATCACTTGGACAGTGCCACCAGGCTGGTTGACAAAAAGGATATAGCTCCTTAGGCTGCCCAACAATGGTTGCTGGCCAACCAGGTTGGCCGCCCAAAGCAACAGCACACATTCAAACACAAGGCAATAGAAACAATGGACACTGAATTGAAAATAAATTTCTTTTTATTGCTTTAAATGTGTTACAATCTACATAAGTATAAAATCCTAAAATTACAAATAAAAAGGGAGTACAAAAGACTACAAAGGTGGCGGCCCCCTCTGGCTATCCTGGGGATCTCCCACTAAGTCGTCATTACGTTGCGCCATCCTGTTAAACTGGTTGATAAATTCAATTAAAAAATTAGAATTAATCAACCGCGTGACACGCCGTCCAACGTTGATCCTCTCCAACAGCCTGGCGTGTAACATACCCTCGATCTTATGGGGGCGGACCCGGAGGGTCAGTTTATTCTCTGAGGCTGCTGCTCGATCGAAAAACCGTTTATTGCTTGCTTTAAGTTGGTTATTCTCCTCCTTCAAACGGGCAACCTCAGCTCTCAAACTAGCACTCTCTGCCTCCGACCCCGCCAGGATAGCCTTGAGGGCCGCCATCTCCTCGTGACGCACCCCTACTGCATCAGCCAGTTCGGCATCGAGCCAGGCAATCTCTTCCTATCGATCAGCAATTATGCAATATCGTTGCTCCACATCTTGGGAAAATACGAAGACCAGCCTCCTCGACTACACCGGGTAAAAAACCAAAGTGTCAATAATAAACACATGAAAGAAAGGAATGCAGGAAGGCCGTCACGGGGATTATACCTCATAAATCTTCCTTGAAGGCCTCCTCGGCCTGGACATAGGACGTGGACCAGATGACGGGGGATCAGCAACATCCTATCAAGCTAAGCTCTCCGCTGCCTCATCCAGGATGCGGTCCAATAACTCGTCAGCATCTTCCACGATAGCGGCGGGCTCCCCTTTAGCAGCCTCAGGAACTGCTGCAGCAGGCTCCTCTCCTCTAGCAGCCTCTGGAGCAGCTGCTGGTAGGTCATCCCTCACTGATGGTTCCACAACAAAAGCCCTCAAACTCTGCCAGATCACAAGCTGGCTCCTCTGTAGATCTCATCCAGGCAGCACCTGGAACCACTTTCGCCACGGGCTGAGCCATGATCACTCCTCCTGCCTCCGCTGGCCTGCCTTCAAAAGTCCTCCCCACGCCCACAGTGCTGCCGAATCTGCAACAAATCCTGACAGCCACATAATCAATACGTGATGAAGACGATGAAGGTGTCACAATCACCTTCTTAGGCCTTGCACCATCAAACCCCTCATCCGTAGTCCTCATACAGATGATCATGCCCTTGGAGTCCTCAGGGTTCATCATCATGATTAGAGGCCTTGGCTTCTAAACCGGAGATGGCGGTTCCCAGTTCACTTTCTTGGTTTCCACCCGGGAAACCAAAAAATCGCTCTTGAACTCGTCAGGATTAGCATGGATGGCCTTAGTCAGACATGCGTAAGCGGCACACTCCACCACAGACGACGTACCAAAGTATGCCTCCGGAACCTGACCCCATTCCTTCGCAATGGTCCAGTTCTCCCCCACCTTCATGAAGAAGAATCGGTTCTTCCAATTCTTCAGAGAATCGTGAATGGCCTTATTTATTTTCAGGCCTGGGCGGGGAGCGAGCAACGTCCAATCTCCACTTTGGCATATCTTAAATAAAATCCTAACCCCCGACATTCTCAGCCTCTTGCCACACTTTCGACAGAAAATATAAAGGGTACAAAGATACCTAACGGCGTTGGCATGAAGCTGACAGATGGGGACACAAAAAGCTTTTAGGGTAGACTCCAGGTCGTCCGACAGAGGAAGTCGAAGGCTACTCCTCAGGTGAGCCTCGTACACAGTGATGTGCCCCTCCGGTGGGGTAAAGGCCTTGTCGTCTTTGCCCGAAACTCTCCAAGCAATCTCCTTTGGAATATTAAATTCCACACACAATACCTTGACGTCGCTTTCTCTCAAGACAGATGAGAAATCTGCGACAGAGGCCATGGTTGTCCAAGAGTCTAGGGTTTCTTAGAAGGCTTCTCTGAAAAATGGGAAGGAAGGAGACGAAGGTCTGATGGCATGAACAATTTTGAAGTTTGGAAGGAAAGAAAGACTTAGGCGCCAAGCATAAAATCCCTCATTAAAGACATAAAATTCCTCATTAAAGGCACCGTCAGACCTGTCACGTGTCACCTCCCTACTTGGCCCTACAAAAGGTAGATATCTGACACATTAATGGCAAGGATATCCTCCCAATCAAAGGGATACATGTGTCACTCTTTGTCAGGTAAACCGGCTAATGGCCACGTAAGACTCCAAAATTGGCCAGGACGGTCAACAATTCCGGAATTAACGAGGACGGTCAATAATTCTAAAATTGACCGGGATGGTCAACAATTCTGGGATTGACCAGGACAGTCAACAATTCTGGAATTTACTAGGACGGTCAATAATCTTGACCAAACTCTCTTCCACGCCTCTCATGAAGTTCCACGGGATCCTCAAATACCCAAGGAAGCAATAGGGGGTATCTCATCGTGGACATACCGGAGGCCAGAAATCTGACCACTAGCATGGGGGCTAGTGACAGGTGTATAAAAAATAGACTGGCCCAAAAGGTCAACGGAAGCCTAAGAATGACGGTCAATACTTTGACGGCCCAATTAAAAAACGGGCCTAAAAATTAAAAGGCCCAGGACAGTTAACGCTGGCATCAACCGTCCGGGCGGTAAACTTGCTCACAGATAATCAACTCAACGTTGACCATCCACGCACGGCACGCTGGGCACAAAGAGGTTTTTCTACAGTAATGGGCTTGATCCGTTTGGGCCCACGACTCATCAGGCGGCCAACCACGGCTTTCCAGGCATCTTTCACGATCCCAGTTAGCACCCAAAAAGGACATTGATAAAATTGGCACCCTTTACATATGAAAGGCGCCAGATTTTCTGAATTTCTTGCCAACTGGGGCACTCCAACGGTAACATACTCAGAAGAAAAGTGACCAGTTTGGAAAGCTGTTGACCGCCTCAGAAGGAAACTATCACGACCAGTTTGGCTACCGACATCTGCTCAAAAAGACAAGCCGACCAAGGTGGACAGAGGGGATCATTCCTTCCAAAGAAGGAAGATCATCATGTCAACCATAAAAGAAACCCTTGAATCACCATTCAGGGTACGCTTTCAACCATACTAACATACCCAGTCGCTCCTAATTACTTTCTGGATCAAGCTCCTAGCACTCTTGGATCCTCATCTCTCTACTGAGACTTTCAGGAAAAAAACCTAAGGCAACAACAGTTTTCTGACAGTTGTTCACTGCCACCCACCATTCAGATTCAAGACGAAGGCTTTCGCCTCTCTTTCATCTGGACATTCACACACTCTCCCCATTGTTCTCCCTTTTCAGTTTTTTGCTACGTTCAATCATCGAAGGTGATTTACTGACTTGAGTGTTGGAGTATTTTCGGTGGGATAACTTTCCGCCAACACGCTGACCTCCTGTGCTTTTTAGTGATGTGGAGGATTCACGCTCAGTGAACGGAATCGATTCAACCATTCAGACGAATTCGAATCCGTTCAAAGTTTGGATCTTGGTACGCATCAAATGGTGATATCTGTTTAGTTGTATGCTTGATTTATGTTAATTTATATTTGTTAAAATTTTGGTTTTCAGTCCAATTATAGAGAAACTCTACCAAAATTTTTTATAAATTCTATGAATATTAATTTTATTTATTTATTGACGAAAAATATTTAAAGGATAAAGATTTGTTCTGTCACAGATATACTAATATTATACTAAAATATATTTGAATATATTCTATCAATTTTCTACAATAGTTAATATATAATTGAACTAAAAACTCTACTCGAATATAAATATATTATTATATATTTTTATATCAAAGAAAAAATGCTTATCATTAAAGTTATGTAAAGTTTTCTTCTTGTTTGTTTAAATATATGACATGTAATACATCATAAATTATGTAGGAATTTTAATATGCATTATTAAAATATGTAAGGGATAAATTGTGTAATTCATAAATATGAAAAAATTATTTATTGTAGAAATAATAATAAATTAGCATAGTTAAAATAATTTCATTAATCATTTTAATCATAAAATATGCATGAACAGTTATATAAAATTTAAGGCATGCACAAGTATATGATTGAGAATAGAAGGCGCGCAAGAGTAATATTATAGAAATCCAACATTAAATATAATGTGTATGGATTTAAAATATATATTTTGTAAAACTTTCATGAAATTGAAATGAAATCACCTACATACAATGTAATAATATTTTATGTATAAAAAAATAACTTTAAATAAAAAATATTTAAAGATATTAAAAAAAGAGAATAATAAAAAAAGAGGATTTGAATACACTTACATTCTAGTAAAGATCACTTAGATTTCTCTTATTTGCTTTTTCTATTGCCTTTTGTTTCTCCTCTCTTTTTCTGCCATCTCTTTCTCTCTCTTTCTCTTAGAAATCAGTAGAAAAATGACTCAAACTAGCTAAAAAACTCATTTATAAAAAATTGGTAAATGTGTGTCAATCAAGCACACAAGTGCTAAGGTATAATTCGTACCGCATTTAAATATTTAGAATTATAAATATCTAAATGTATCAAAAAAATAACAATAAAGGAAAAAAATGTTTAAATATACTTACATTCCACTTGAATCTAGTAAAGATCTCTTAAATTTTTCTTATTTCTTCTCTTGCCTTCTCTTTCTTATTACTTTTTCTTCCTTCTCTTTTTCTTTATTACTTTTAAAAATTAATAAAAAAATAACTAAAATCAGCAAAAAAACCTATTTATAAAAAATTGATAAATGTGTACTAGTTAGGCACACATCAGGTATACTTACCTAAAAAAGGCGCACATAAAGTGCCAAGGTATAATCTGTATCGCATATGAGTATCTTACGAGCACGTATCAAATGCTAACATTCTGCCTCAAATATGCACGTGTATCAATCCAATATGCATCAAATACAATCAATCTGTTTAAAATATATATGAACACCTCAAAGTAATCACTCAAGTAGATCCTTATGGTTCAAAATATATATATACGTGAATTAGGCGCTAGTGAGATATCACTGGGTCTAACTTATCTGGTCAGAAAATTAAATTGATCTAAAATTTTGATTGACCCCAATAATTTTATAACTTAATTTAAATTAATCATCACCAAGGAATAAATTGGAATTCATACCTTATAGATGTATTGTGCACTATTGTCTTTATATTGATATATGTTTGATACATTATGGGTAATTTTTTAGTAGTGTTCATTTTGTAGGGGAATAAGGACTATGAATGTTTGATACATGCCATTAGCATCATGTTTGGTTATTTATGG
>JAOVVI020010311.1:0-13141 GCA_028571085.2 Nepenthes alata
CGCAATAAGAGCAAACGGGTGCTATTGTCTGAATTACAATATTGCTTTTTCCTTTATCCACCACCTTAGCTTTTTTGGCAGGTTCTCCTGCTCTTGAGCTCGATCTTGTACTCAGGCCTCTCCGATTAGATGTCATTTTCTTAAAGAATTCTTCTTTCTCGAGCTCCTTTTCAAACAAAAGTACCAAATCTAGCACATCTCCATAAGTATGCAGTTTTGGAGTCACCAGTTGTTTTCTAATTTCATCCTTGTTGGAATTTCTTAGCCTTCCTGACTTCATCAGTGACTAGGTAAGGAGCATAGCGAGACAAATCTAGCACATCTCCATAAGTCTGCAGTTTTGGAGTCACCAGTTGTTTTCTAATTTCATCATTGTTGGAATTTCTTAGCCTTCTTGACTTCATCAGTGACTAGGTAAGGAGCATAGCGAGACAACTCTATAAATTTCGCATCATACTCCACTATCGACTGATTTCTTTGTCTTAATTGTGCAAATTCTTCTTCTTTCTGCTCTCGGAGACTTGTAGAAAAATATTTATCCATAATGACTTCCTCGAACATATCCTAAGTAACCTCGTTCTCTGGCACCCCTACCATAGCTCTTTTTCTCATAGCCCACTAGTTATCTCCTAAATAATCTCATTGTCCGGCACTCCCATAGCTTTTTTTCTCATAGCCCACTAGTGATCAACTTCTCCTTCTAGTTTGTAGGAAGCAAATGTTTCCTTGTCCTCCTTAGGACAATGAAAGACAGTGAAGACCTTTTTAAGCCTCCAGATCTATATGTCTACCTTTCGGATCTGGATCCTCCGTAAATTCAGGTATCTGTTCATTAGTAAATTTATCGTAAGTATTCGGGGTTTGCTGGGGTTGGAGCTAGAACCGGCGCCGAATTATGTTGTTCCATTGATTCTATAATATCGGTCATTCTTCCTAGTTGGTTCAAGTACTCTACCTCCCTGTCCAAATATACACCAGTGCAAGTATTCCTTCTTATTTGATGATCCATGTGATGGAACACGTCCAAAATCCCATCATTTTCTCTAATTACAATAATAAAACCAAATAACTGAAAGAAAAATTCATTGGATGCGAGATATTTCAACTGACCTCAAAGTGATCAGTAAAGAACACACACAGGATCCCAAAAACATGTTACGACATCGGTAGCTCCGATGCGGACCCCATAATACGTCATTGGACCTTGAGTAGGGAAAAATGCCCGCAAAAATAATCAATCCATCATATGCACATATATATCCAATAATATCGCTGAAGTATCAGAAACACTTTCCTACACCAAAACGACCATCCCACCCAGACCCCATAATACGTTATCGGACCTTGAGTAGGGAAAAATGCATGCAAAAATAATCAATCCATCATATGCACATATATATCCAATAATATTGCGGAAGTAAGAGAAACACTTTCCTACACCAAAACGACCATCCCACACAATAAACAATACTAGACTCCATAATACAACAACTCAACCCTCCAAATATCGGCCACAACCTATTTACTTTTACATTAGTCATCCGGAATTGAAATTAGACTAAATTACAACATCTAGACACAAAGAACAATGCCTGAAAAATGATAAAAAAAATATAAATCGTCCATAAGAAACTTCCACCATAACATGCACAATGTGAAGCATCTTGTTTCACTTTCACAAAATAATCCAGCACAATAAATTACAATCCTGTCCATCAACAAAGAACAATGCCTGAAAAATGCTAAAAAAGTATAAATCGTCCATAAGAAACTTCATAACTTGCACAATGTGAAGCATCCTGTTTCACTTCTACAAAATAATCTAGCACAATAAATGGCAATCCTGTCCATGATCAAATACAAAATTGGCCGCTTCGGACAACATAAATATACCCCATGGGCTAACAATTTCGCCCGAAAATTCATAATATATCAAAAATCCTATTTGGAACCCAACCGACCATTCTACAATAGACAAAATAGCTTGAACCTACCCAAAAATACAACAACATATAAACAATAGAACCAATAGACCTAAGTCCTTCCAAATCTTCAATCTTACTCGCCGGGTAAGAACTCTTGCATCTTGTGCTCATCTGAAGGTTAGTAAAAATAGTAAGAAAGTGCGCCGAATGCTTAGTAAGGTACAATATACAAATAAATATGCGTACTTTTAATTTAAATACATATCGGAAGAGAATTAGGAATTGTGGTCGTGTACAAAAGCTTAAACGTGTACAAAATCTTTCATGATGCATATCCAATTTTCTTATCTTTATACATAGCCAGAAAACATGCTTAAATCTTACTTTTACTTGGGGGTCAGGGCCAGTGGGCCTTACTGACTAAAGGAGCAGTCAATCGTAGCTTGTATTGTATTTGCTCCTACACAATCAAAAGCCTTCTTCTATTCAAAACCCAGAGGTGGGCTGTCTACATATAATCTCTATAGATGGGGCCTTAGCCGCAAGCGGCCCTTAGTAGACAACGATCTTCTATTATAATATATTAAGACATGTCGAAATATACTATCTGATGAACATTCCTCGGTTCAAGTTCTTAGTTCTTATTTCCTTAGGGAATTCTATTTATAAGTCTATACATCATTTGTTCTCATCCTTTTTAGAGAACAATTCATAAGTCCTTAACTTAATTGCATAATATCCCTCATTGATCCTTTTTCCATAGTGTTTATACATTTTTATATCCTTGTGAGTTTAAATCTTCACATGATTTTAATTATATGCATAAATTAACTTGGAGCTTAGGAAAATTAAGAAATTCTCACCACAATAAGCCAAACATAATTTTAGAGCTTCCGGACGATAAATCCCTTCACAAACGATTCATAACATAAATCTGGAACATACAAAATTAACATATAAACAATAATGCGAACAAATGCCAATTAATCACGTTCATAAGCTAGGATTCTAAGTTTTAAATCCACATTATGCATAAATCCCAAAATAAATGGGAGAACGTGTGGGGCGCTGGTTAGGGTTTCATTAGAGACAAAACTGCGCAAAACTTGAAAATCGGACACCAAATCAATAAATAATCATGATCAAGTCATGAGTTCCGTAAAATACATGCTTGGGACGGGTATCAGAACAAAAATACCCTAAAAAAATGGACGAAAAGTGCAATAATATATGATTTTAATTATATGCATAAATTAACTTAGAGCTTAGGAAAATTAAGAAATTCTCACCACAATAAGCCAAGCATAATTTTAGAGCTTCCGGACGATAAATCCCTTCACAAACGATTCACAACATAATTTCTAGAAGATACAAAATTAACATATAAACAATAATGCAAACAAATGCCAATTAATCACGTTTATAAGCTAGGATTCTAGGTTTTAAATCCACATTATGCATAAATCCCAAAATAAATGGGAGAACGTGCGGGGCGCGGGTTAGGGTTTCATTAGAGACAAAACTGCGTAAAACTTGAAAATCGGACACCAAATCAATAAATAACCATGATCAAGTCATGAGTTCCGTAAAATACATCCTTGGGACGGGTATCGAAACAAAAATACCCTAAAAGAACGGACGAAAAGTGCAATAATAGAAAGAAAAGTATATGGATGCACTTGCCTTGACCCGATCTACGACTTCCTCAACTAGCTATAATCCAAAAATGAACCCGAGAGCCTCGATCTTCACTTCCTCTCTCTTCTCCTTTGCGTTCTCTCTCTCCTCTCTCACAGATCTGCCAAAAATGACGGAGAGAGAAGTCGCACGCGCTTAAATAGCCGAGCTGGCGCTTGAGCATGCATTGGGTGCACTTTGGACGCCCCTCCCCTGGATCTGGTGCTTGATAGGGGGCTCAAACGCGCGTTGGGGTTAGGCCGGGTATGCCTACAGTGAGCCAGTTTCACGCACATGTCGTTCGGGATCCATTCCGACCCTTCAAACCCAATTTTTCACATCATTGGATCTTAATTTTGATTATATTAGCTTAATAAATTGTGATTATCATAATTTAAAACCCGAATATCATTTACGGATTAACTTTTCAAGGTTTACAACGCCGATTCCCGATCTTGCCAATTCCGAGTCTTTGGGCTTTTCAATCCAGTTTCTCTGATAACCTTTGACATCGATTCATTTATATTAATTTAATTACTTCTAATTACTATATTTAGAAAACCAGTACCTTGCAATCCATTTCTTAGGTCCTATTGACAACAACGTTAGCACTCAAATTAGATCACAACATTACAGCTAATAATTTAACAGATAGTTAACCTAGGGCAGCAATTAGGACTCAACAACTTAAGATTCAACTATAACTAACTAATCCTAATTTAAGCCAATCTAACCCAAGTTTAAGCTTTCACATCGAGATCAATCAACCAAATTCCTATGGCATCTCCTTGAAAATACTTCTTTGATACCATCTGTGATGGACCACATTCTTATTTTTGTCATTAACTATTATTATAATTAATTAATGAGATACACACACATAAATATAAACATACACAGGTCCACACAATCACCACATTACCAGCGGATCCAACATCGTACTATAGGGTACGACGTCGGATCTTGGTAAGGAAAGATACCTGCTAAAAATATCCAACAGAAATAACTCCACAATATCCTGCAGAAACATACATAATATCCATAACAATCTGTATATTATCAAAATTTAATACATTATTTTATACTTCCAAAATTTTACATATATTCAAAATTTAATACATACTATTATTATCAAAATTTATACATACTAATATTATTTTATACTTTTAAAGTTTTACTTATATCCAGCTCATCAAAATTAGAACAACAAAATCCCTCTTCCTAAGCATAAGAAACAAAACTCCAATCTTCATTTCTCTTCATTTGGCATCAACTCGTGTGGTTTATCTAAAGGTTAGTAAAAATAGTAAGGAAGTGAGCCAAATACTTTGTAAGGCATCACATATAATAATAACATGCATATTATACTTAAAACATATTATCAGAGGAAATACGGGTCATAATACATATATAAAGCATAAAACATGGGCAGAAAACATTTCCACGATGCATTTAACCTTCTTTATCTTATTCTTTTATTGTCATGACTGTCAAAATACATTGAAAACTTATCTTTAGGGATCAAGACTAGTAGGCCTTACCGGTTAACCGACTGGATATTCAAGGAGAGGATTGTGTATGCTCTTACACAATCTAAGGCCATGATATCCTATTCAATACTTGGACATGGGCGGTACTACCTATAACCCGGTAGACAGGGCCATAATCCACTTTTATATCCCCATGGTTATAATGGGGGTAGTCCTCGATTTACCGGTTAACCGACCGGATATTCAAGGAGAGGATTGTGTATGCTCTTACACAATCTAAGGCCATGATATCCTATTAAATTCTTGGACATGGGCGGTACTACCTATAACCCGGTAGACGGGGCCATAATCCACTTTTATATCCCCATGGTTATAATGGGGTAGTCCTCGATTTACCACTACAATATCCTAAGGCATATCGGGAAATCTTACCCTCTGAATAATTCTTTGGTCCAATTTATTACTTTCTAAACTTAAGAAAATTCTATACTTTGTTTTTGAATTCTTAATTCTCACCCTTTTGGAGAACAAATCATAATTTCTTAACAGAATTGCAGAATATCTTCTTTTTCTTTTTCGTAATGTCTGATACATTTTTTATCATAATAATTCCATAGCATGAAATTTGGTAGTAAAACATACAGAAGAAAATTCAAGAATTTCAATACAAATTTCTTAAGCATACAACACATAATTAAATATATTTAGCTAATACAAATAACTTGCCATAATTTAAAATTGACAATTATGAAGCACGAACATGTAGGAATATTTTTATGTATCTAAGCATGAAGAGAATTCTGAAATAATACACATAAATATGAAACAGATAATGAAATGGGAATTTTTGATAAATTTCATTGTAAAATCATGGTAAACCAACAAATATGCTAATTTTTCATACTTTTACTTTAAAACCTTAGCTTGGATGAGTATCAGAATAATAATACTCGAAAAGAACGGAAATAAATAACAATAAAGGAAAGAATGAGCTAAAGGTGCACTTGTCTTTACCAGATATAACGAAATTCTTAGTCTGAACGTCCCAAATTAAGCTACTCGAAAGCTTTTTCCCTTTTCTCTCTCTTCTTCTCTCTCCTTTGGTTCTTCTCTCCCCTATCCTTTCCACTGCTTGAAATGCGGTGGAAACAAATCCTCAGCCGACTCTTATAATAGACTTGTGCTCGAGCGTGGGTCCGGGCGCAAGGATTCTAGAATCCGCGCTTGTTGGGGCACTTGGGCGCGTGGCAGGCTCGCCTGGTTCTAGAATCGGCACCAGCTAGGGCACTTGAGTGCGCGGCAGGCACTGCAGCGCTAGCTTGGGCCCGGTACACAATTCATCTAGTTTGCACTTTTTTTCCTTTTTAACCTTATTGCATCCTTTAACCTCAATTTTGATTATATTATTTTTAACTAATCTCGATTAACCTAAGTTAAAATTTGGTCCTTACACGAACCGTGCTTTTCTCTCCTTTTCGCGTTCGCCCTTTCTCTCTCTCACGTGGCTCCTCCTAGTGCGTTGCTTGGCCTCCCGCACGGCTCCTCCCAGCACGCCGCTTGGCCTCCCTTCTGTCGCTGCCTCCCGCGCCCTGCTGCCTCCATCTCCTTTCCCTCTCTCCCCCTCCTTCGCCACGGCCTCCCTCTCTCTCTCCCTCTTTGCACTCCCTTGCTTCTCCCTCTCTCTTCTCCTTCAACCCAACTTCCCCAGCTCCTCTCTTCTCTTCTTTGATTTGCCTCTTCTCTCTCTTTCTCTTGCCATGCCTCTTCTTCTAAAATTTCGGCCAATTTTCCTCAAAATTGCATATAAGCCAAGAATTGGCATCAACAAAAAGAATGGAAGTATTTGCTTGTTTCAATTTCATAAATGTCTTCCAGCAACGACGGCAACGGTGGCTTCCTCCTTTGACTCGCGATTTCCTTCTTCTGCTCACACCATTGCATTTCTTGATCGGCAATGGCGGCGATGCCAGCGCCTCCTCGCCATTGCACTCTCATGCTGCCTCCTCCTTCGTCGATGACCAGCCGTTGTGCCTCCCTCTTCTGTCTTCTCCTTTCCTTTCTTTTCTTTTCCATTCTTTTCTTTCTTCTATTGCTCTACTACGCCGCTTGACTTCCCCTTTAATTTCTCCCCTTTACCAGCCGTGGTAAACCTAAGAAACTCTTTGCTTTCGTAACGTTAGTTGGTTGATCCCAATTAGCCACACCTTTAATCTTTGTGGATCCATTGAAACACCTCATTTGGAAACTATATGTCCCAATTAGCAAATAACCACCTTTCACTCAAAGTCTATAGCGCAATCATCAAATGCATCTCATGCTCCTCAAATTTCTTCGAATATATTAATGTATGACCAATCAACCACAAATTGATCAAAGTAGGGTTAAAAAACCCGATTCATGAGATCCATAAAAGATTTCTATGCATTCATTAACCCAAAAGGCATCACCAACAATTCATAATGACCATACCTTGTTCTGAAAGCCGTCGTTAATACATCTTCATACTTAATCCTCAAATATTGGTACTCTAAACGCAAGTCGATCTTATAGAAGATTTGAGCCCTTTGTAACTGATTGAACAAATCGTCTATTCTCGAAAGATGGTAGTTATTCTTGATTGTTATCTTATTTAATTCCCAATAATCTATATATAACCTTATTGATTCATTTTTTTTCATAAAGAGTAATGGAGCACCATAAAGCGATACACTCGTCCAAATAAATCCTTTATTTAACAACTCTTGTAATTGCTATTTGAATTCCTTCAATTAAGATGGGGTCATTCTGTAGGGAGCCATCAAAATCGTTGCAGATCCTGACACAACATCAATAGCAAATCAATCTCTCGATTAGGAGGCAAACTAGGTAATTCCTCCGAAAAAATATCCTCAAATTCACATATCACTTGAATTTTTTCGATTGCCAAACTATGACTTCCAAATGTGGTCACATAGGCCAAATAAGCTTGGCATCCATCTTTCATCAAATGCCTCACATGCAAAGCCGAAACAATCCAGATGAGCCATGGAGTTGAAAATTAGCACAATACCTTCAACCATTGACGAGTCCGCGCTCGCATCCTTTGCCATCGCCACAAAAGTTGTTCCAGGAAAAGTGGTCTTCTTCTTCGGACGCCTCAGAGGAAACGGACAATCTCTTGCTATACGGCCAACTTGGTTACAATTGAAACAAGCTCCGCTATAATGATAACATGGCCTATCGGCATGATTCTTGCTGCAATACTCACATACCGCCTTTGAATACGTGGGCTTTGTCGGTGAAGACTTCACCCCAATTTCTTTTCCTTTATCATGATCCTTGGACTTTGAATAGGAACTACCGGCCTTTGAACTTTGGCCTCAACTCTCCGATCTCCTTTCAAATACTTTTCCCTTAATTGCTCTTACTACCGGATCAAGTACTTCACTACACGTTTATAGTCGCAAAGGCACTAACTACTTTCTGAGTGAATCTTGTAGCCCCTACAAAAACTTTTAGGCTCTCCGGCCTCATCCGCTACTATGTGAGGAGCAAAGCAAGACAGGACAATTCAGTGAATTTTACATCGTACTCCACCACCATCTTGGTCCCTTGCTTCAAATGACTGAACTCATCTTATTTAATCTCTCATACATTTGTGGGAAATAATTTATCCATAAAAGATTTCACAAATATATCCCACAAAATCTCCTCGTTGTCCATCCCCAAAATTCTTTGTTAAGTGGACCACCATCGACTTGCCTCTCCTTCCAACTTGTAGGCAGCAAACTTTACTTTGTCCTCTTTGGGACAGTTAATCACCTTAAACACCTTCTCCACTCATATTCAATTTTTTACTTTAATGAGATCGAACTCTCCCAAAAACTTCAAAACATACTAGTTTTTGAAGTGATCAAAAGGGGTCCTGTCAATCTTCATCTTTCTCATGGTAGCTAAATCTTCATCTTGCCACTGAATCATACGATCCATCATCGCTAAGCAGTTGTCTTCGTGATTCGGACTCATCCTCCATATTTGAATCCTCTATTATCTGCTATGATGATGCCTAACATACACATTCCCCAAATAATTAGTTTCTCGAATTAACTCAAAACACCTTTCCTTTTGACTCATTCTCTGATATCATTCCTGTCATAAACTCCGACCAAAGCAAGTACTAATAATATTTAACGATAATTAAAATTCTCGAACTACTAGACAAAACATCCATGCGATACAAATAGCTTCAATAATAATAAACAATAATATCATCAATCACAGGATCACTCCAAATTACTCATCCGGATAAAATCATGACTTGTTTAAATGTCCATAAGGAAAGAGTAACAAACCAACAATTCATGCCACATCACCGATCCAATATAAATCGGACACCACAATATCCAGATATCTTCATCACAATACAATTGATCGGTATCAGTCCAATTTATCATTTCTTCATAACAAAAATACGTTTGAAACAATTATAGTCCAACTACAAAACTAATACTCACAAAACATGAACGATGTCTCTACCAGTGATCGTGACTCCCTGTAATGTTTTTGAGCCCACTATTCTACAAGAGATGAGAAACGATGAAAACATGAGCCGAATGCTCAGCAAGTATCAATATATAATACATAATAAATAGTACGTCCGTTATTAGAGTGAAGGAATAAATTAATGAACTGATATAAAATTTATGAAAGCCAAAACCTAAACCTCGGGTATGGTAAACAAATAAAATGTTCAAATATGGTCTCGTGTGCAAAATCCAAAATCCAAAGCAGTGTTAAACAATTCGAATGTACGAGACCAATTAAATCCAGTATCCAAGTTCAACGTCAATCAAAACCTATGAATCTCAAATTGAAGTCTCAAGTATCAAAAATTAGATGCAAGGAAAAACGTATCAACAAAATCCAAAACATGCACAAATTGGAGAACCAAAGTCCGAAAGACTGATTTTGAGAAAGGGTTGTACGTACTCTCGGTAACTTTAGACCATAAGCTACTATTTAGACCTATGGGCGGGGACAAACGCCTCTTTCTTTTGTCACCCAATGATGATAGGTATAGTCATCAAATTTTTCTGAATATATTAGGACATCCGAATATATATTAGTTTAATTCAATTCCTTACGATGGTTTTCATAAAAATACAAACCAGTGAGGGTTTCTATGACGTCTTACATTCTCATTCACACTTAATGAGACGTCATACTACGTATAAGTTTATAAATATATTAATATTATGCACAGGATCCACATGTTGCCATATTAAGTGGCTCCAACCCCTTATACCTTGAATACGATGTCAGATTCTTTAGAGATGCTACTAGGTACCAAAATCATTACCATAAAATTTTGTGGAAGCATCAATAAAAACCCATAGTTACAACTGGCAAAAGTATAAGCAAAATCACGTTCATCTTATTACAAGATCAATCACTACATTTCTTCCGAATACATCAAACCTATAAGCCTAAATCTCTCGTCTTAACTTCTACTCATCCGGTACTAATTCGTGATTGTCATCTGAAGGGTTAGGAAAACACAAACCAGTGAGGGTTTCTGTGACGTCTCACGTTCTCATTCACACTTAATGAGATGTCATACTACGTATAAGTCTATAAATATATTAATATTATACACAGGATCCACATGTTGCCATATTAAGTGGCTCCAGCCCCGTATGACTTGAATACGATGTCAGATTCTTTAGAGATGCTACTAGGTATCAAAATTATTACCATAAAATTCTATGGAAGCATCAATAAAAATCCATAGTTACAACTAGCGGAAGTATAACAAAAAAGTAATACCAAAATCACATTCATTTTATTACAAGATCAATCACTACATTTCTTCCGAATACATCAAACCTATAAGCCTAAATCTCTCTTGTTTTTACTCTTACTCATCCGATACCAACTCGTGATTGCCATCTAAAGGGTTAGGAAAACAACAAGTGCCAAATACTCAGAAAGGTACAAATAGACAAAGACATGCAAATTCATACTTAAAATAAATATACGAATCATAGGAATAGGAATCATGTAAAACATACATAAACTTTTAACTTTTCTTTTCTCATCCTTAATTATCGTTTGTCCTTTTATCATTTACCTTTAGGGACTAGAGTTAGCAGGCCTTACCAGCTAATAGAGCGGTCAATTGAGGAAAGGATTGTGTATGCTTTCACACAATCTAAGGTACAGACCCACGCAATTCAACACCCCGTAGTGAGAGGTATACTTTTAACCCAGGGACCAAATAACAAAAATGTCGCCAAAAGTACCCCCACGGCCGAGAGGCAATTCTCGAGTTTTCACTGTAATTTTCTAAGACATATCAGGGAATATCACCCATTGAAAATGATTCATTAGTCTAGTTTCTAAATCCATGTTCAAAACTTCATATGGAAGCTTTCACATTATTTATAATTCTTAATTTTCTCCATTCCAGGAGAAAATACTTATCCAAATGGAACTTATAAAGCTTTTATATATTTTTCCATAATATTGAACATATAATTATAAAATGCAGTAATTATAAATAAACCGTAACAGAAATCGATACATTTTTTTGGTTTTATAGCTTTAACCTTAAATTTTTACGTGTTAAAAATTCAGATTTAACATGAGAAATATTCAGCTGATTCAGTTGCTAGTACAGTAGTTGGTTTAGGGTTAATTTGGGTTAAGTTTTTAGCACAATTACTTGTGAATTCGGTTATCGGTTCATGGCCGGTTCAAGGGATTAGCCCGTATTGATTT
The DNA here is from genome assembly GCA_028571085.2 of Nepenthes alata. NCBI lineage: Eukaryota > Viridiplantae > Streptophyta > Magnoliopsida > Caryophyllales > Nepenthaceae > Nepenthes > Nepenthes alata. The sequence goes on from JAOVVI020010311.1 coordinate 11,852, forward strand.
TTATTATTTATTTTTATCACTTGTGAACTGGTTTAGATGAACAGATTCAACAATTCAAGGCCTCTCTATTTGCTGAAATTTTAGCATTTGACCAATTCAACTGATTTGGAAATAAAAATTAGGCCAGTTCAGTAGCCCCAATTCTAGCATCAGCATGGATGCCGTCACCCGATTCCAGCACCTATTTAGGGGCTTGATTCAGTATTCTCTTCAAGGTATTTTGGACGCCGATTTGTAGGATGATAGTTCGATTTTAGTACTTGATAACTTGGCCGGGGTGGCGGCTGGTTCAATCGATTTAGTCCATTTTCTGGAACTGCCAGAATCATCCTCAAGGGTGTTGGGCTGGTTCGGGTGCTTTTTAAGGGTCCGATTCAGTACCCATTTCAAAGCGCTTTGGGAGGCCGGTTCACGGGTGGATAGGTCAACCTTAGTACACGATACTATGGTTGGGCTGGATGTCGGTTCAATTAATTTGGGTCCAGTTCAGTCAACTTTTCCCAAGCTATCACATTCAGCTTCAGTAGGGAAGCGAAGGATCAGTTCTGTCTTTGCTAGTTTTATGGCCAATTCAAGACCGATTCGAGGAGTTCAATTATAACTAAGAGACTCATGTTTAAGTGCTTGTTTGGTTAATGGTCGGTTCAACTGAAATTTTAGCTGGTTTGGGTCAGAATTGTAGTTGCAAATTTTGCATCAGTAATGTTTTAATGCAGACATTTTCTATTCCTATTTTAGGAGCTGATTCATGACTAGTTCGAGACTAATTTTTGCAGGGTGATACTTGAACATCACCACAAGAAACTTAAGTCAACATGGTTTTCGGTTCAACTCGTTTGGGGTCCAGATAGATCCTAGCTCAGAAACTGATTCCCAATTGCATCTTGATACAGTTCAGCAAGACATCTTGCTATTCAGGGATCCGATTAAGTAATCGGTTCAGCTCCTTTTCTTAGGCCGTTTGGTCACCACATAATTAAAATGTTAAACTTGTTGGATACCAAATTTAGGCCGATTTGGAGGTCATTTGGTCACTGGTTCGAGTAGATTACAATAGCTGGTCCATCAAGTTGCCGAATTTCAGATTCAGCACTTGATGTCCAGCTGCCCTTTTTGACTTAAATTCGAATTTCTTCATACTATAAAATGATACTATGACAATGATAAGATAATAAACTAAAGAATTGAAATATTGGATCAATCAATACTTCCAAGAAATCAACAATAAAATTTCAACAAAAGAAGGAAGCTTAGGATCACTTGCCAAATGAGCACCAAGTGAGCACCGGT
>JAOVVI020010312.1:0-13141 GCA_028571085.2 Nepenthes alata
ATATAACATTTTTATTTAACGAGCTTCCAATGAAATTGGATCATGTCCTCAAGCCCACTCTCTAAAGTTTAATATTCACGGCTACATTACCTAGTTCTCCCACACACAACACATCCATATATACAAATCCTGTTAGAACATACACCTACACTGTTAACACACACCCTCACACTACTAACATATACTATAACAAAACACGCTGTACACACTAGTACACACGCCTGCACACACAGTCAACACACCCACGAACACAAAGCAACACACACACCCGCACATACACACACCTCCATGCACACGGTAGCACCACCATTAAACTGCCACAGTAGCTTTTTGACACACTACTCACACTGCCAGCACATTTCCTCCATTACAAGCACCCCACACACTTGGCTATACACACACTCATAGACTACAATACACACGAGTAGTGTACACATATACACCTACTTATATATATACATACATACAATATATAAATATATTTATATTTATATATATACCCACACACACATATAACTACTCACACCCACGCTGCCACATATACCATTGCCAAACCCTTTTCGCAAAACAGAGCATAGCCCTCTATTTATTCATTTTTCACTAGATTCTCATCCAAGCAAGTGAATTCTTAACTTTCACTTCCAATTATGCAAATAAAGAAAAATTATAATATAATTTCACAATTTATCAAGCCCCAATTTTAGCGACAACTGTTAATTTTTTCAGTTTCCAATGTCATCTGAGCTGTGATTCTGTTTCACCCATTTTTAACATAACCCAACCAATTTTGCCAAATACCATGAAATTGGGATATGCAAGTATCAGTAATAACTTTTCAAGGAGAAAGAGATTGTTTACACAAAGTATGAAAATTACTTGCAAAAATGGGAAGATTATTTACAAATGAGTCCCAAATCAACTTACCTGATTAGTAAGAAATGCCAACGGTGACGGCTTTGAACAATCTCGGTGACAACCCACGGTGTCAGCAAAGGCGACTGTGACGACGGCGGTAACAACCATAGACTTCCATCTACGGCAAGGTGCGAGTTTTCATGATGTGGTAAAAATAAGTTGTGAGGTTTCGGATACCAAAATATAGTAATTAGCAGGCAATTTTGTTAAAATAGGTAAATTGAGGTCAAAGGGTCTAGGACAAATCGGTTTAAAAAGTCTAAAGATTCGAAATCGGTAAAATCGCAAATCAAAATTGTAAACGGTGAAATGTTAATCCGTAAATAAGATTTTGAGTTTTAATTTATGATATATAAAGGTTATATAATCAAAATTAGGGTCCAAGGATGTGAAAAATTGAGTTATAAGGATCAAAATGGGTCCTGGACGACGTGTGCGTGAAGCTAGCTTGCTACAGGCTTGCCACAGGCTTGACCCATACCCGACATGGGCTCGAGCCCCTAGCGAGCACCAATTCTAGCGTGCTGGTGCCTGAAGTGCGCTCGCCACGTGCTCGATCTCTGGCCCGTTATAAAGCTGCTTTGAGTTTTCCTTTTGTGTTATTTTTGCGGGAAAAGAGGGAGAGAGAAGAGAGAGAAAGCACAAACGGGAAGAGGAAAATGGAGGAATTCAAGGCTCTCAAGTTGGATTTTAAGCTTGACCTAGTTAGAAATGTGATAGATCAGGTCAAGATAAGTACACTCATACCCTCATCTTTTATTTTCTTACACTTTTATCTTATTTTCTTCGGGTATCTTTTTTTTAATATCTGGTTAAATTTATATTTTATAACTCCAAAGATCTAAGCATACATATATGTAAATTTGGTGCCCAAAATTGTAGATTTGATAGGTTTTTGGACAAGGCAAACCCTAACCCTCATGCCCGGACATGTTTCCCTCAAACGTTTGGGGATTTTGCTTAATTTGGGATTAGAATATGATTACCCACAACTTGGAGATGTTAATTTATTGATGGGTATCAGAATTTGAGGTTTTATGTGTAATTTTGTTTGAGGAGACCTTAACCCGTGCCAAGACCTTGTTTAATGGATTAAACTGAGTTTAATGCATAAAGTGACTTATGATTATGTTTACCCATGCTTTGAATTTGATGATGTATTTATTGAATGTTCAAAATTTTAAGAATTAATCAATATGTGTATCCGAACACTGTTCACATGTACTGTTCATGTGGGTTGTTCACCCGAGGACATTGAACGGTATATTGCATAATTTTCCCATGTTTAACTAATAATTAAGTGATATGTATATTTGTATAAATTCAATCAAATAATCTGAAAGTTTTGGCATGTTTAATCATGAAAGAAATTCATATTTGAAAGCCTTTCAAGTCAATTTGCTTTTTGATGGTAAGATCTCTAAATCTTAACTATGCATATAATATTCGTACATAAATTAAGTTATGAAAGGATTTAAATTCAAAAGTAAGATGAAAAGCATATGAATATTCGGTGGGAAATTCCCTTAAGATAAAATAAGAAATTAGATCTCTGAAATTTGTAATCCGATATCCATTATCTATTATTTGAATCCGTCATCTGTTCCATCAAAATAAGTATCGCCATCTATATATGTTATCTATTTCGTCAGTACTGGTATATTATTTATATTTGTTATTTATTCCATCAGTATCAGTATTGTCATCTCTATATGTTATCTATTTTGTCAGTACCGATATTATCATCTGTATCTGTTATCTGTTCCACTAGTATTGGTATTGTCATCCATATCTATTATCTGTTCCGTCAGTATCGGTATTGTCATCCGTATCTGTTATTTGTTTCGCTAGTACAAGTACTGTCATCCGTATCTGTTATCTGTTCTATTGGTATCGGTATTATTATCAGTATCTATTATTTATTCCATTAGTATCGATATTACCATCCGTATTTGTTATCTGTTCTGTCGATACTGATATTATTATCTGTACTTATTATCTGTTCTATCAGTATCGATATTATCATCTGTATTCGTTATCTGTTTTGTCAGTACCAGTACTGTCTTCCGTATCTATTTCTATAAGATTCTGTAGGCAAAAAGGAATCAAAAAGTTGTATACAATTTCTGTATCCAAAGGGAATAAGAAGCCAAATATGAAAGTTAAATGTATTCCAACAAAATTCATTGAATTATATTTCATGTTTATGCATCTGTATTTTACTCTTATTCCCTTTTTCTTGATTTATTTTGAATATATAGCTTATTATCTTTGATTATATTGTGCCTTACTAAGCTGTTAGCTCACAATTACTTCTTCTTTCTTCCAAATGAGACCCATGAGTCGGTACCTGATTAGAAGGAACAAGGAGAGGGATTTTCCAAGGAGATCGACTGGACCTAGAGGACTTAGAATCTAGAATATGGTTGATGTTACGTTGTGTAATTAGTTCATAGAGGATTAATGTTGCATATTAAATTGTGGCATAGCTTGTTGTATATTTTCATGGTATAGAATGCTTCCACAGCTTATCCATGAACCTAGAATGCTTCCGTAGGTATTATGTTAAGTCTTGTATAAGTTCTTAGATGTCATCTCTATATAAATCCAATACGGTAGTTAAGAGTACTGTGTTGAAGCTATAAATGATATGATATTTGTTGATCATGTGGATGTGTCATGGATTAAATTTTAATGACTGTCTATGTATATATCTTGTGCAGGTTGTATTTATTCAGATGTTGGTATGGATTTTGTCCATTTTAGAGGAAACTCTACCCAATTGTATGTAGAATTTATGTATTGAATTGATTACGTATTAATCTAATTTGGATAAGTATGATTATTGACAAAGGTCATTAGTGGATTATGACCCATTCCGTCATAGCTATCTCGCTGGTTTCGTCCATAACAACTCTCAAAAGATGAGAATGAAGGCAATACTTTCTTTTAAAGCAAATGAGGGAAACAAAAAGGGAGAAAACGAGACTGGCTATCGAGAGGAAGAAGGAAAAGTGGCTATTCCAACAGATTGGTAGGAAAAGGAGAAATCATTACAGCACAAATTGACAGGCAGTTTCTCCCTATTTCCTCTCCTTTATTCATTTCTCTTCCTGTTTTCATCACTTCTTTATTATTATTGTTATTATTATTATTTTTTTTTAACTTTTAAAATAATAGAATATTTATTATATAATTTATATTAAATTTAAAAATATTAGGGATGTCACAATCTACCACCTAAAAAAATTATCGTCTTAACAAATGTACCTTGATCTTTGAAGAGTTCGGGATACCTTTCTCTCATGTCGGCCTCTATTTCCTAGGTTTCATCTCCTTTATCTTAACAGTTCCATACTACTTTGATGAGTGGTACTACCTTGGAACGCATGATTTTATCTTTTCAATCAGTAATCCATACCGGCTCCTCTAGGTAGATCAAGTCACCTTGAATCTTCAGTTGGTCATATCTGACAATGTGGGACTTATCGTGGTTGTACTTTCTCAGTATAGATATATGAAAAATATCGTGCACACATGATAAAGAGGGTGGTAAAGCTAATCAATAGGCCACCTCGCCAATCCATTCCAATACCTCGAATGGTCCAATGAACCTTGGATTCAGCTTACTTTGCTTCCCAAATTGAAGGACACCTCTTGTGGGAGATACTTTAATAAAAATGGCATCACCAATATCGAAACTAAGGTCACGTCACCTTTTGTTGGCATAACTCTTTTGTCGACTTCGGACTATTCACATTCACTCTCATATCAATTGGATCTTTTCTGTTGTCTCTTGCATGAGATTAAGACCCAAAATTTGACAATCCCAAACCTCTTCCCAACTTACCGATGATTGGCATTTCCTACCGTATAAAACTTCAAATGCGCCATTCTAATACTAGTCTAGAAGCTGTTGTTGTATGTGAACTCTGAAAGTGATAAGTATGAGTCCTAGCAGCGTCCTAACTTTAGAACCGAACTCCTGAGCATGTCCTCAAGTGTTTGGATAGTTCTTTCTATTTGGTCATCAATCTGAGGGTGAAAGGTAATGCTGAATTTCAATCTCATCCCTAACTCTTTGTGAAGACACCTCCAAAACTGTGAGATAAATCTCGAGTATCGATCTGAGACAATACTAGCTGGTATCTTGTGCAATCTCGCTATCTCGTTGATATAAAGACTCGCAAGTTGATCCACAGAGTACGTCAACTTCATCGTCAGAAAATATGCTAACTTAGTCAATCGGTCCACAATGACCCATATAGCATCGCTACCTCTAACTGTCCTTCGTAGTCCAATAATGAAATCCACGGAAGCATGTTCCCATTTACAACTAGGAATTGGCATTGACTGAAGCTTCCTTGCTGGTCTTTGATATTTTGCCTCGACTTGCTGACAAACCGGACATTTGGAAATAGAGTCTACTGTATCTCTTTTCATATAATTCCACCAAAAAGTCTTCATTAAGTCGTGATGCATTTTTGTAGATCCTGGATACATCGTGTACTTAGAATAATGTATCTCCTCCATGATTTCTTTTTTCAATTCAGCGAAGCTAAGAACATAAATTTGGTCCTAAAAAATTAAAGCTCCATCCTTCCTAACTCTATACTCTACTCGGGGCTGACAAGGTAGTTCCTTAATAATGCCTAAAAGCTCCGTATCATTCCTTTGAGCAACACAAATCCTTTCCAATAGGTTTGGTTGGACTTTAAGGTAAGATATTATCATCTAAGGAATGCTCGAGGGTAGCTCAATGTCACAATCATTGACCTCCTCCAACATCTTTCATTCTCTCCTCATTATGTGAGCTAAAAGACTGACTGATTTCCTACTGAGTGCGTTGGCCATCACATTTGCTTTGCCTGGTTAATATAATATCTGACTGTCATAATCTTTAATAAGATCCATCCATCGTCTCTGATACATATTCAGCTCTTTTTGTGAGAAGAGGTATTTCAAAATTTTATGATTAGTATAGATGATAAACTCCTCCCCATATAAATAATGTCACTAAGATTTTATTGCAAAAACGATTGCGGCTAACTCTAAATCATGAGTTGGATATCTCTTCTTGTAGGGCTTTAACTGATGATACCTATAAGCGATTACCTTCCCATACTACATCTATACACAGCCTAGGCCTTTCTGCAAAGCGTCACAACATACTACAAATCTACCTGATCCTTACAGAATCGTAAAAATAGGTGCAGTGGTCAATCTTTGCTTCAATTCTTGGAAACTTTGTACACAATCAAACCGAACAAATTTCTAATTTTTCTATGTCAAATTTTATTTTTCTATGTCAATTTTGTCATTGGCATGGCAATACTAGACAACCCCTCCACAAGCCTCCTGTAATACCCAGCAAAGCATAGAAAACTCCTTACTTCAGACGAACAGGTCATACGAGTCCAATTCATTGTTATCTCAATCTTAGATGGATGCACAAATACTTTGACTCCTGAAATGGCATGGCCTAAAAATCTGATTTCTTTTAGCCAAAACTCACATTTTTTGAATTTGGCATACAAACGCTCTTCATGCAACTTCTGAAGCACAATTCTTAAAACCTTCCCATGCTCCACAATTCCCCTCGATTAGATCAGAATATTGTCAATAAAAACTATAACAAAATTGTCAAAAAAGGGTCTAAATACTCTATTCATTAGGTTCATAAATATAGCCGGTACATTTGTCAGACTGAAGGGCATCACTACGAACTCATAGTATCCATATCTGGAATGAAAAGTCATCTTCGACACATCACTCTCTTTAATTTTCAATTGATAGTATCCTGACCTTAGATCAATTCTCGAAAACAAACCTTGCTCCCTAAAACTGGTCAAAAATATCATCAATCCGAGGCAATGGATACTTATTCTTGATGGTCAATTTGTTAAGCTCCCCATAGTCAATGTACGATTGCATTGAACCATCTTTCTTTTTAACGAACAGAACAGGTCTCCCGATGGTGAAACACTAGGTCTAATGAATCAATGATCCAAAAGGTCTTACAACTGAATCTTTAACTCCTTTAACTCAGCGGGAGCCGTTCGATATAGTGCTCTAGAGATCAGTGCAACTCCTGGTAACAAGTTGATCACAAATTCCATTTCACGGTCGGGGGTTAAGCCAGGTAGCTCATCAGGGAAGACGTCTACAAACTCTCAGACTACATCAATGTCCTCAATCTATCGTTCCCTCGACATTGGTGAAGACATCCCTAGCACCCACTAGGGCTAGGAAGTTATTTAAGAAAAAATAACCCGGTCTATCATACTTATTGCTAGGCTTATATGTAGCAAAGTAAACCCGATCAGTAAAACGACACTTAATCACTGCGAAAACCTTTTTTAGCCTTCCCATTCAATAGTTAACTTTAGTAGGATTTGGCTCCCCAGTGAACTCTAAGAGTCTCTAATTCATGAAATCTCTAACTAGATTTCTCTTCTTTTTCTTTGCCAGTGCATATCCCAGAACCTGTGCCCCAACAACCTGAGTCACCAATCCAGTGAGCTAGTGTAGAGCATCAACTATCCTAGCCATATTGGCAGGTGCCGCTAATGATCCAGGGCCTCTTGTTGAACTCCCTGGGTGGATACTAGCCTCATCAGACATTGCCATAATAGAATAAAATAACTTCGAATTCTATCTAAATACTTTTTTTTTTCCACAGCACATACAGTCCTTTATCTTGACCGAGAGTTCTAAAAATGACCATAAATCCTCCAACATTATCAAATTGCCTAATATTTCCAAATATCAAAATTTTCTAAAATAATCAAATATTCCCACAGAATCTTATCTCTCTGATACCTTAAAATTGTGATGACTCTAACCCGATCCACAACTATTATCTAAATTTGATCATATAGAAAAAAATTTAAATCTCAAATCAATATATAGCACATCCATAGCCAATTAAAAAATATAACTATAATAATGTAAACATCCTCATACCAAAAAATAAATCTTGAGAAAATACATAACCCCAAAAATTTCAACAAAATGAAGCAAAATATCAAACTGTATCTCTTGAGTATAAAATCAACACTCTCTTCTACTGGGCCTCAATCTTTCTTGCCACAACTATTTATCCAACTATAGTGTCATCATCGTCTAATCCTTCTACTCTTAAAGAAAACATAGTAAGAGTAAGTCAAATATCCAACATGTGATGAAAAATCCAACAAAAAAATAAGAAATGTTAATAAATATCTCAAATATATAATTTACGATGTATGTTAAGAGTTATGAATAATAATATAACATCCAACAAATAAATACATCCAAGAATATGTATTTTATTGTATCTACGACTCAAATTTATAAGGAAGGCAGGTCACTCAAGACCTTAATGCGATAAAGATCATAAGCTTTTATCAATAAGAGGCGAAGATTCCTCAAAATCCGACTTCACAAGAAATAAAGAGATCTCCTAGTCCGAATATCAACGCGAATGACTTGAATATCAAATAACAATGAACAACATGGATTTCACTAAATCTCAATATCGTAAAATCTGACACATAATTCTACCGAATATAACTCATGGATTCCATTGAATCCCAAACTCAAGAAGTATCAATAATGACAAGATGTCATAATGAATCTCTTTGGACCTTATTCTGTCACTGTAAACCAAAGGCTACGTATTTATATCCCCAACGATTGGGTAAGTGATATGAGGTTATTTATGGTATACTCACTATCCCTACAGTTCTCTTAGAGACTATATTCGTAACATACCCATAACATTCGTGATATCTGTCACTAAATGATATCTCTGATATCATCTCCTACGATAGTCATATAGTTATAAATATTCATCAATAATAAATAATATACCTCATTAAAACCATAATATAGAAATCAATATTGGATAAGTTTATACCACATTAAGGTACCGTAACCTCTCATTCGACTAACTACCTTAGTATTTTTATACGCTCTCCTCAACTTTGACCGTAAGAAATTAAAAATTTAAATACTCAAACAATAAAATATAACGCAAATAAGGCATTGTAATTACAATGATAGAATTATCGTTCGGTACTGATAAGGACCGTACCCTCACCATTAAGATTAACACAGAAATTATCATGAAACGATGAAAGAATAAAAGTAAACATAGTGGTACACATGTTGCACACACTGGTACACCCCCCACACACATAGTCAGCACACCGAGGCACACAAAGCAACACACACACCCACACAAACACACTCCTCCACGCACATGGTATCACCACCATTACATTGCCACAGTAGCTCTCTCACACACTGCTCACATTACCAGCACGTTTCCTCCATTACAAAAACCCCACACACTCGACTACACACACACACACACAGACTGCAATTAACACGAGTAGTGTATACACATGCACCTACTTATATACATACATACAATATATATATTTATATAAATACCCACACACACATATGGCTACTCATACCCACACTGCCACATATACCATTGCCATACCCGTTTCGCAAAACAGAGCATAGCCCTTTGTTTATTCATGTTTTTCTCGATTCTCATCCAGGCAAAGGAATTATCAACTTTTACTTCCAATTTTGCGAATAAAGAAAAATTATAACATAATTTCACAATTTATCAATTCCCAATTTTAGCAAAAATCATTAATTTTTTTGGTTTCCAGTGTCATCTGAGCCGTGGTTCTATTTTACTCAGTTTTAACATAACCCAACCATTTATACCAAATCCCATAAAATTGGGATATGCAAGCATCAATAATAACTTTTCAAGGAAGGAGAAAGAGATTATTTTTACAAAGTATGAAAATTACTTACAAAAATAGGAAGATTACTTACAAAAGAGTCTTAAATCAACTTGCCTAATTAATGAGAAATGCCAATGGTGGTGACTTCAAACAATCCTGGTGACAACCCACGGCGTCAGCAAAGGTGACTATGACAACGGCAGCAACAGCCATAAACTTCTAGCTATCTCGCTGGTTTTGTCCATAATAACCCTCAAAAGAGGAGAATGAAGGCAACACTTTCTTATAAAGCAAATGAGGGCAACAAAAAGGGAGAAAATGAGGCTAGCTACCGAGAGAAAGAAGGAAAAGTGTCCATTCTAACCAATCAGCAGGAGAAGGAGAAGTCATTGCGGCACAAATCAACCGGCAGTTTCTCCATCTTTCGTCTCATTATTCTTCATTCATTTCTCACCCTGTTTTCCCCACTTCTTTATTATTATTATTATTATTATTATTTTAACCTTTAAAATAATCAAACCTTTATTATATAATTTATATTAGATTTAAAAATGTCCGAGATGTCACATTTGAGGAAGATTCACATACGAATCTTCCAATACCCGTAATTACTCCTATCAAAATAGGGAGGAATGGAAAGTAATTAACTAGTATGCATTTAGATTGGGGGTCGGGGGTTCGGATGAGTCTCTGATACCAATTAAAAAGAATTAAACGTTACAAACCACAAATATTTCGACCCCTTAATGAATTACGGAACAAATCTGTACACAAATATCTAATACATGAAAAAAAATATGGATCTAAATGAATTAAAAGGTAAAATCAATATAAACTATAAAGCAATAAGTAACAACAATAAATGCATAATTTTTGATAACGAAGAGAAATCTCGATAATCACGACTATCGAGTAAAATCCTATAAACTTCAACGGTTAAGAAAGAATACACTAAAAAATTAACATAGAGATTGGGTGGTACAGGCACGCTAACTTGGTTAACTTACTCCCATTTTGTAATTCATGTCAAGAAATTTATTGAATTTGCCTGCGGTAATAGAATCAGGCACCTTCCGTTCTTATAGTCAGACTTTCTTCAAGAACTGTCAAATTACTGCACACCACTGGAATTCAATTTTCATGCCACCAACAGTGCTCGCGAAGGTTAATAGGTAGAAAAAGGTATAAAGGGAGAAATAACTCATGGTGTGAAAACTTTGTTGAGGAAACACAATAGTCGAATCCTAATTTTCTTAAAAGAACCAATGTATAAGCACAAATGTGAAAGCTTTGTTTTGTAGTTGCCATTCAAATATTTTCAAATAGCTACTTAAAAAAGAAATGCATGAGAAGATATATAGGGATGCCAAAAACTAGGTAAAAAATATGATCATTTATGTGTCCATGCCACAGCGCTCGAGTTGCGCTCGAGCGTATCGGAGGCACCATTTGGGTAACTCAAATTACATGCCCCAACACCAAGGTGCGCCTAAGGCGTGCTTCGAGCGAGATATAAACTTAACATGCATAAAAATGCACCACTGGTGCACCTAGGACGTGCCTTAAGCAAGCCACTAAGGCTCCCTCTTTGGATTTTGCGCTAAGGGAGTGCCTCGAGTGATTACTAAGGCACCCTCTTGGGATTTTGAACCAATGGCTCACCTATGGCACACCATGAGCGAGGCTACTTGGAAAGATACACTACAACCTAAATAGAACACGATCTGGGTATGGATACTGGGAGAGTTGCTTCAGTAACCTTCAGACGATGAGTAGTTGTAGATCTTCAAAGCAATAAAAATCTTTGCCAACCAGCAATTTGAGATAGTCATGGAATATGACAACCTAAAAAACGCTTAACACTTTTTTTTCCGAAATTGGCCATTTGGTAGAGTCTACTTTGGGTTATTAATTATTGAATTTCATGTCCTAAATATAGTAGGGGTAATTTTGACCTCCCCCAATGGGGTAGAGCTCCAGTATTTGACTGTATTTGGATTCTCAATAACAAATAACATAACCAAGTGTAAAACTCTATTGACAGGTTTGAAGCTAGTCAAGGAGTATTCTATTTAAGATCAAGCAATATACAGTATTTTTGAGCCAATAGTTAATTAGATATTAGCCAATTTCAATCAAATAACCTTGACCTGGCTAAATACCTCTCCAAAGTATAGAACATTTTGTTGAGCTTTGACAAATATGAGGTCATCCATATTCATCAGAATGGATAATTAGAAAGCTAACAGCCTCTTTAAGATGGCTAGATCAAGCTATCAAGCGCAACACACCTAAGAGATGTGAGAAATCCTATTGAGGTTGACCATCGAGGAGAGATATGAAGTCCTCCAAGTATCAGATGAAAACACTAGGATGAGTACCTACCTTGACTATCGCCTGGTATGCGATAAAATGCCGATTTGGATTGCCCGGTTCTATTTCGCCTGTGATTTTTTGCGGGTTAGGTAGGACTATGGCCCTTATTTTCTACTGTTAGACTGGTTTGGTTAATGGCTTTGGCGGCTGTAATCTTGTTTACTCCGTTGTTTCTTTACTCTATTTTTTTGTTTCGTGACATGTTTCATGGTGTATGGCGTATGCCCTAGCGTCTTTATTCTATTTCCAAGTTAGTAAAACACTTAGAATAGAATATGAATTTTGTAATTCTTTTTATTTTAATATAATTTTATTACTTACTTACAAAAAAAAAGTACCTTCCTTGACTATCTCCAGAATGGGAGCCTGCTAGATGATCAATGAAGGCCAATTGTTACAAAGACTATGACTTTTACATAAAAATAAATAAATACTTATACTGAAGAGGCTACTCAATACCATACATGTTATTTGTTCCCATACAAAGCCAACTATGCCCTTGCAAAGTAAGCCTTTATATTGCAGGGCACATGTATGAGAAAAGAAGTTCACCTTTGAATTTATACGGTAAGATTATTACCAGCTGATCATGAGAAAATCATGCTATAAATTTGTTACAAAATCTAACATTTTCTCCATCCATGGAAACGACACAAAATAGCCGCCACAATACTCGTGACAGTACAAGCTCCTTGGCCTTCACACAATGGGGGGCTAGTTTGATATATTAGGGTTGTTTTATAATATCTTAAAAATTTTTAGATTAATTATTTTATAAATATAAATTATGTAATAATTGTTTAATTATTTTAGAAGTAATTAAATTATAAAAACTATTTGATTAGGCAAATAATAAATTTGAGCCGAATGAGCCTCAAAATTTAGAATTTTGATTTAGAATTTTAGACTTAACTATTTTTTTTTAATGAGCTCAAATATTCATGGTACTATTAGTGGATAACTTTATAAAGTATGTTGGATAATTTTTCAAAAATAAATAATAAATAATTATAATAACCGTAGTAATAATAATAATAATAATAATAATAATAATAATAATAATAATAATAATAATAATAATAATAATAATAATAATA
>JAOVVI020010314.1:0-13139 GCA_028571085.2 Nepenthes alata
ATAAACACAGTAAAAATATAAGTGGCTAAAGTATCTTTAGTTTTAATAAAAAGTTGGGCTACTACACGTATGTATGAAATTGACACAAATTAAATTAATTTTGTTCGATTAAATTTTTAAATCATAATTAAAATACAATAAAAAAATCAATACATAATCACAATGCATATAAATTAAATTATCATTTAGGACTTGATGAGTATAGTTATCTCCGACTCAAGAGAAAGGTTCATCAAGGAATTGGCCCAAAATTGAATAATATCCTAGTCGGCTCATATAACTGAAAGTGGTTAGATGCACTCATCGGACCTGTCAGAGCAGCCCACTTTCCATGCATTAAAGGCACCTACTCTAACCGACCAAAACGAACAATTTTCTTCTCTTATACAGATAACTCAACGGACTCGGTTATCGGTCAAAGACCATCGGCCAAACGATATCTCCTTATCCATCAAGGCGATTCTATGGACAATTGTCAAGTAAATCAACTGCCCATTAAATATATATATCTTTCCTACCCAGGAGGGAAAGGATGACAGACGACAAAGAGGATAGTTAATATATCTATATTAACTATATATATATTGCTCTGGTGAAATTTCAAAAGCCAGCAAATATCACTTCCAAGACGCTTCACTTTGAGAGTATTTTTTCTCTCTCCTTAAGATGTTTTCCATCAAGCGAATCTCTCTATGACCCTTCACATAAGTATTAATACTCCCACTTTGCATCCTCTTTTTCTCTTTCAATACAGAAAGACGACTGATTTGAACGTCGGAGGATAAATCAGTGAGTGAGTCTCGTCAATCTTTTGGCATTTTATTTATTGTGTTATACAAGATTTAGATTCAAAATATACGGAGACCGGACCCACTTAAAATTGGTCGGACCAGGTGAACCGATTTTTAGCACCGTAATCTGTATAGTAATCTGGATTTGAGGACGCATCATTTGCGCTATCTATGGAAAACGACTAAAAAATCTGACTACCACATTCTTGCAAAAAACATGGTAAACACCCAAATACAAATCAGTATGCCGATCAAAGATGCCACCTCATGTGGTAACTACCCTCTCATCGGCAGTCGTATGGATGACCATCCCGATTCCTACGTGTGCGCACTCGTAATGTGGATGGACAACATCTCCAAGATCGTCTAGACCATCTGCACACACCCGGATGACCGACCGAAGGGGGCTCCATCTTCTGCTTCCCAAACTGTGACATCCAAGCGGAGGAATAGGAAAAAAGAAGCATCCCACCGAGACGACCCGTCAACCTGATGACCTTGGGACCCAAGCTGCCTTGAGCAACAGGGTCCCATCGCGCCTAGAGGATGATCTAAGTTACAAGATCCGGAAGGATAACCCTGAGAAGAGAAATCCCCACTACTCCTGTGATGATAGGAGATCATCGGACCAAAAAGGAGCCACTCATAACCAATACCCTTCGAAGGCTGTAAGCCGTCTAACCTCTCATACTACATAAAATCCTTCGAAGTTGAGGATCTTTCTCAATGAAAAGATAATGGTAAACCCTCCTCAAATGGAGAAAAAAGTAAAAAAAATGTGGCAGCTTGTGTTCGGAGGGGACGCTGGTGGACAAACCACAGATTTAAGAAGATTGTCATTTACAATGGAAATCCATACACGACCACTTCCTCACAACGGGAGTACAGATCCATGCCGACCATGGATCCTTAAAAATGGGAGTATAAATCTAATGGACCATATTGACCATTTTAGCAACCTCATGAACTTTCAAGATCTGGACGAGACCGCAATGTGCCTATACTTTTCCTTAATTCTCAAAGGGCACACCCAAACTTGATTCTATCGACTTCAACCCAACTCAATCCGAATGTTTCAGAAATTGTCCGACAGCTTCTAGTCACAGTTCACTTCCGATCAAAAGGAAGAGAAGCAATCTTGGAACCTCACCTACATCTAGTAAGGGTCAAATGAAGGATTGAAGAGTTTCCTATCTCGATTCACGACCGAGGCCTAGAAAATACCCAAGTTCACCAATGAGGTAAAATTGAGCCCCTTCATATCGACCCTAGAGCCTAGAGAGTTTTTCATACTTTTGACTCATAAGGACCCGCAAATCTTCCGGGAGGTCAAAGCCATTACTCATGCTTATACAACAGCTAAAGAGGAAAAGTGGCCAAAGCATGTGAACCATTTCTTCCCGGGAATGGTGGATGGAAAGAGGAAGAATGGAGACCACATGAGTTTCCGGGGGATGACAAAAGAGCTATAGGTAAAGCCGACAACACAAAGGGAGTTCATGCTCCTAAACCTGACTCACCTAAATAACTCTCACACCAACATCGTTATACAGATTTGGAATAAAAAATTCTTGAAGTGGCCGAAGGTATTGAAAAACCCAAATGGAGGGGACCAATCAAAGTATTAACATTACCATAGGTGTGCAGGCCACAATACTGAGAATTTTTGAACACTGCAGAAAAAGATTGAAGATCTTATTCGAAAAGCTCATTCACCCGATTCCTGCAAAAATCCAAATAGATCTCTGGAGGAGCAGACGGGGATGAAGCCGAGTAACTAAAGAACCGAGTGGTAACTGGGGTCGTTTACATGGTAACGATGCGACTAATACAAAACAATGCCCTGGCCGTAAGAAGTCGGTGATACGAGTTAGGGATGACGTCATTAGTTTTAGTAATGAAAATATGACTCAAATATCCTTTTCTCATTCTGATCTCTTGGTTGTATCTACTCTTATTTCTGATGGTGATGTAGATTATCAGCTGAAACGAGTGTTTGTTGATGATAAAAATTCTAAAAATTTACTTTAACTTGATACATACTTTAAATTAGATTTAAAAAGGAGTCAAATGAAACCCACCGAGGGACCCCTTTACGAGCTGAACAACGAGCTAATACCCGTTTAGGGAGTCTTCTAACTTGAAGTCACGTTGGAGGCTTATCTAAAGATTGCCTCTAAGATGCTGTTCTTCTTAGTAGTAGACATTCCATTGGTCTACAACGCCATCATTGAATATCCCTACTTGACTGCTTTTGGGGAGTGACCTCGATCCCACACTTAAAAATAAAATTCCTCACTCCATACAGTATAGGAGAAGTCCTTGGCGATTAAATGACTGAACAGACATGTTACCTGTCCCAAGTCACTCAGATGCCTCCTAACCAACCAATTAAAGACCTTGACTTCCGTGACGAAATCACCTTATTATAAGCCCAGTTTGAAGAATCTATATACTAGAACCCTTTGGATCCTAGTGATCCCAAGAAGTGTGTTTAGATAGGAAACTCCTTACCATAACCCCTCCCAACTAATCGGCTTTTTCTGGCAAAATTTTGACATTTTTGTCTGGACACCTGCTGACATGTCAAGAATACTGATAAAAATAATAGTATATAAGTTGAGTCCAGATTTTGGTCATAAACCTATCTGGCAAAAAGGAAGAACCATTCAGTTAAAAAACTGATCGCCATCCACGAGAAAGTAAACAAGTTGTTTAACGTCGAATTCATCAGGGAGGTTCAGTACCTGAACTGGCTATCCAACGTGGTCATGGTTAAGAAAAGTAATGAAAAGTAGAGGATGTGCGTTGACTTCACCGACATTAACAAAGCATGTCCTAGGGATAGCTTTTCACTACCAAGGATCGACTTATTGAACTATTAAACTTCATAGACGCCTATTCGGGTTATAACCAAATTCGGATGAGCCTAGAAAATGATGAATATGCATCATTCATGACTGACCAAGAGACATACTGTTATAAAGTAATACCCTTCAAACTAAAAAATACTGACGCGACCTACCAGTGACTTGTCAACAAAATATTCAAAACTCATATTAGACGGAATATGGAGGTGTACATGAACAACATGCTCGTCAAAAGTAGAGCGGTTGATGACCATATTCGTGATTTGGACAAAGCATTCAATATCCCTTGAACGCACCAGATAAAGCTTAATCCAACTATGTGCGTGTTTGGGGTGACCTCGAAAAAGTTCTTGGGATTTATTATCTCACAACGGGAAATTGAGGCAAACCCTAAAAAGATAAAGGCTATTCTTGACATGAATCCACCTCAAATTGTGAAACAAGTCCAAAAACTTATTGGGAGGCTCACGGCGCTCTCTCAATTTTCGGTAAAGTCAGTAGAAAAGTACTTACCCTACTTCATAACCTTACGGGGGACAAAGGCCGCTGACTTCCAATAGACGACTGACTGTGAAGCCTCATTTCGAGAACTAAAGGAGTACCTCTCCAACACGCCACTTCTTACTTCTCCCCAAGAAGGTAAAGAACTGTATTTATATATAATAATATTTAACACTGTATTGAGCTCGGTCTTGATTCGACAATAGTTCGACAAGCAACGATTTGTATATTATGTCAGTAAAGTCTTGAGGGATTTGAAGACCAGATACTCTCGTGCCAAGAGAATGGCCCTAGCACTTGTCTATTCTATCCGAAAACTCCGTCCTTATTTCCAAGAGTACAAAATTATTGTTCTAAAAATCAACAGTTAAAAGGAATCTTATAAAGGTCGGACATGTCTGAACAACTAGTCAAATAGGCTATTGAGTTGGATGAATTTAATGTGGAGTTCCGACCGAGGCCATCCCTGAAGGGGTAGGCCCTAGAAAACTTTATTGTTGAAACAACCTTAACTTTGGATATCCTCGACCTCTTTAAGACCGACGGCTAGCAAAAGACTCCAAGATAGACCTTACACGTGGATGGATCTTCAATACAAGTGGACAGTGGAGCCGGCGTGGTCCTAGAAACTCCTAACGGATTAGAAATAAAGTACTCAATAACCATCAGATTCCCGGTGACCAATAATGTCATGGAGTATGAGACGTTGCTCGCCGAACTCCAACTAGCCAAAAAGTATTTGGCTAAAAACTTGATTGTCTACTGTGACTTGGAACTGGCTATCAATCAAGTTTGAGAAAATTTTGAGGCTTATAACCCTCAACTTTTCAAGTATCTCTATAAAGTTCAAAGTGTGACTTCGACATTTGACAGTATGGAGGTGATCCACATCTCTAGGGAAGAGAATGGAAAGGCAGACAGACTAGCAAGGGCTACAGGGATTAGGAATCCTAAGTAGTATGCACGAGAAATACACAAAAATCCTTAGAGTTCCCAGCATAAATGACCTAAAGTCAAAGATGATGTAGATAACTGACCCGAAAAACAGGATGGCTCCTTATAGAAGATATTTATCGGATAGCACACTACCATAGAACCTGGATGAGGTCAAGCATGTGAAAAAGACAATTGGCTGGTACACCATCATGGAAGAAAAGTTGTACTGAGACGGGTACTCTATCCCATACCTACGGTGTCTCACGTTAAAAACAATTGGCTATGCACTCGGAGAGGTACAAATCGGCATTTGTGAATCCCATATTGGGGCAAGAACCTAGCTTTCAAGCTCATAGGAAAGTTGCTACTGGTTAGGCATGAAGCGTGACGCTATGGACTTTCATACAGAAATGTGAGAATTATCAGATCCATGGGGACATCACTCATCGACCACATATAGAACTCTCGACCTTGCAGTCGCCCTGACCATTCGTACAATGGGGGCTCAATATCCTTGGACCCCTACCTGTTGCGTCCGGATATAGGAAATTTGTGATCGTCAAGATTGACTATTTCACGAAGTAGGTCGAGGTTGTTCCTCTAGCACAGATCACTGTGTAGAATGCAACAGAGTTCGTCCGCCAAAGTATAGTGTGTAGGTTCGGTATTCCATAGTCATATTGATTGATAATGAAACCGAATTTACTAATAAATGGTTCACAAAGTATTGTGCTAACTTGAAAATAAAGTTAGTTCACACCTTCGTTGCCTACCCATTAGCCAACAGACAAGTAGAGGTGACCAACTACACGCTACTACATGGGTTTAAAATGAAGTTGGAAGACATTGGAGCCCGTAGGTGGACAAGTTACAATCTGTATTATAGTCCTACAATACAATGCCAAGGGAACTGATCAGCAGGTTGCCCTTTAGCCTATAGTATGGGACCAAAATTATCATTCCAGTAGAAATCGGGTTGTCCAACCTATAAGTAGAATGTTTTAACCTACTGAACAACTCTTATAAACTCTAGAAATACCTTGACCTACTTTAAGAGGCTCGGCACATGGCATGATTGTGGATGGCGGCCTACCAATAATGGATTGCTCGACACTATAACAAAAAGGTGAAAGCACGCTAATTTAATATAGAAGATTTAGTCCTACGAAGTAGAGAGATGACCAGCAAGAATACCAATTAGAATAAGCCTTCACCTAACTAGGAGGCGCCTTTCCTTGCCTCAACTATTCTTCAAAATGGGGCATATAAGTTATACACCCAGAATGGCAAACTTGTCCCTAGGATATGAAACGCTTCTTACTTTAAAAAATATTATCAGTAAATTTACATATTGCCCAGGTAAAGCTAGCATGCGTCATCTAGACTACCTGTAAAATGTGTTACATTTTATTAATAAAATGACTATTCATTTGTTCTTTGCTCATATGAATAATTATTTGTCATATCATAAAATTGTACGACCTAGACTACCCCTAAGTCAGGTAATGTCTCTTCACCTGCCCCTCGAACCATCATTTTGTGGTCAATAAGATTTGATCATGTTACTGAGTGGCCTAAATGAGGTCGGATTATAAAACTCGATCATATTATTAAGTGGCCCTAACGAGGTCAGATTATAAAATTTGCTCATTGAAATGAACTAAGCATTCCTTGACATGATAGTTTCGACCCATTTTAATCATTTTGGAAACGTAGTTCCAAAAGTATACGATACACGTAAAGTATAATTGTGTCCATATGACTTAACGAGTAAACAATATACAATTAAAATAAACCAAATTATAAGAGCAGTAATAAATATTTAATTTTTGGTGACGAAGGAAAAAACTCGATAACCACAGCTATCAAAAAAAACTATCCGAGCTCCACGACCAAGAAAAATATACACTAAGAAAACTAACTTACAGATCGAGTGGTATAGACACACTAATATAGCCAACTTACTCTCGTCTTGTGATTCCTACAAAAGAACTCCTTGGATTTGCCCCAGATAATGGAACCGGATACCTTCTGGTTTTCTAGTCAATTCTTCCTTCTTATACCGTCGGAATACTATACACCGCTAGAGCTCAGTTTCCACGCCTCCTACGTCACTCACGAGGGTTTACAGACAAGAAAAAGAGTATGGTTAATTAATATGAAAAGATGAGAAAACTTTGGAAGATTAGCACATAGAAGGAAAGAAGCTTTCTCCGATGGGCACAAATTCTTAACTCGAACTAATAGAGAATAACAATAATCACCATCTCCTTTTTTATTTTGCTTCCTAGTTTCTACCCTAGGTGAAAAAGAAAGGTTCACATATATAAAAGAGCCCAAAAACTAGGTTTAAACAAAAGTGTCGTTACAGACATTAGGGCCACGCTGCTCAAGCGCAAATCGAGCGCACGTCGGCGCACATTAGGGTTTAAGGATTTGTGCCCCAACGTTTGAGCACCTATCGGGTGCTCATCGAGTGCCCACCTGCTGGAAAACACACTTCAGTGACACCTCGGGCACTCATCGAGCGCCCACCTTTTGAAAGGCATGCCTCAATGGCACCTTGAGCTCTCATCGAGCGACAGGAAGGCATGGAGGCTGAGTATGTAGCGATAACGATCATCGGACATGAGACTGCTAAAGATCTTTAAAACAATACAATATCGGAGATAATGAATGATCCGACACAGTCACGGAATATGCCAACACAAAATATGACTAATAGTCACGATACTAAGTGGCACTCATGAAGACGAAGGCTAAAAACTTAGAGGACTTCCTTAAGCATGAATACAAAGATCTCCAATTAAAGGAGATAACATCGTCAGCCGACTATGGTCTAAAAGCTTAAGTCAAATACGCCAAAGTTACGATACCTTTTGGTAGGGCCGAATGCCAATAGCATCGTGTGGACGACAACTTAAGTTACCACCAAAGACTGGCACTAAAGGCTATAATGCCCGGCCAGCATGTAAACTTACATACATAAATATGTGTGCATAAATAATAGAGAGAGAGAAGAAGATTGACAAAATTGTCATAATATAATTTTATTCATTTATAAAAAAATATTAAGTTACATGATACAAAAACTTATTCCAGAGGAGGATGAGGCTGTGAAGTTTTTGGCAGAGTTTCCCGAGACTCCACATCGTCTCTAGGACGATACAGCACATTAGATTGATGCCAAGCACTGGTGTTCCTTGGATAAAAGATGAAAATAGGAATGCTCAAAGCCACCATTTTTATAATTTGCCAACAAAGGTTGATGCCGTCTAAATACTTGCACTCCATCACCTGCCTGATATCGTTCGGATTGATGGAGGGCCTAAACTCGCTCTTAAGTCTAAAGTTTTAGTCACGAAGGAGAGCATACTTTTGCTTCATCATGGACAACTCGTATTCAAGATGAGAGACACTCTGCTCCATGGCCCTAAACTTTTCCATCTCAATGTAGCTCTGAGACAAGCGATCGGCAGTGGAGACAAGTTGATGTGCCAACTCTTAAAGCTGTAAAAGGAAAATAATTTAGAAATAACAAAAAACCTAGAAAAAAACTCAGGAGATGCTTGGCTAGTACCTCAAGGAAGGTGCAAGAGTATCACTTGTGGGGACCTCCAAAACTTCTTGGACCTCTAGTTCCAGGGGCTCTGCACCGGCCTCCTCAGTCGTCTCAATATCTCCTTCGACCAAAACCTCCCCTCGGACCTCTAGTGCAGGGGGCTCAGAGCCAAGCACTTCAATTGCTCCCTCGACCTCAACTTCCTCCTCAATCTCAGACACAGGAGCGTCTAGACATGGCACATCGGCCATCTTGACTCTTCCTTCAACCTCGTTCCCATCTCTGGCCTCGGGCACTGAGGGCTCAAAAGAAGGTCCCTCAGCCACCTCAACAGCAAGTTCTAGGACGGCCACCTCCAGGATACTAGCCTCCAAAATCTTGACCTGAGGTATCTTCTCAACCTTCCCAGATTTAGTTTCTGCTATCCAAGAGGCCCCCTCGGCAAAATTAATAGGAAGATCAAGTAGGGGCTAATTAGGCAATGATGGTGGGACTGCTCGCTCCCTGTATGAAGTAAGGGTCAGTGTTGGGATAGGCTCATCCCCTGAACCAATTTTAGGGTTGCCCATAGTCAAAGAAGCAGGCTTCGAGAGCTCATTACCCTCATCAAATCCGATGGCCCCAAATGTTTGGGCCGAAGAAGTAGGAACTGGGTCAACCCTCTTCGACGACTTCTTTGCCTTGACTAATTGACTGATGGTAGTTTGGTCATCGTTGGAAGAGGAGGGCCCGACTGAAACCTCTCGATGCTTAGGTGCCTTATCAGAATGCTCACATATGTGTAGTGGCCTATACTTTCTTTTCAGTTTCCTTTTAGGGGCCGACGGCGTAGGAGGTGCATCCGACCCCTCCCAATGGGGTTCCCATTTTTCTTGTACCAGAGCCTCAATCAATAACCATTTATTTTTCTTATTTTCATTAAAGGAGCCGACCTTTTTCTTAATAAGATATGTTAGCGCCTTCACTAACTCCTTATGCTTGAGCACCTTTGTACTAAAGGATACTCCAACTCAACCCCATTCGTTGGAGAGCTCCCATCCAGAGGGAGTCGCCAAGAAGAAGAATTGATCTTTTCACCATTTAGTGGAGTCAGGATTTCCCCCGCTCAACTCAAAATCAAAACGAGGAGAGATGGAAATCCAATCTACTCTATGATAAAATCGGAAGATTACCCTTACGGCCTTAATGTCTAATTCTAGGCCATGGAGGTATGCGAAGACACACATAGAGACTTGGTAACGGATGGCACTGGGTTGCAACCTTGCAACCGAAATATGTAGAGCTACCATGATCCTGTACAGCTCCGACACCATTGGGTAATGGAGACCCTCTTTTAGATGGATCTCATAAATGATAATGTACCCTTCTAGTTGAGAACAAGCTCTCCCATCCACGCCTAGCAAAAGATGCACTACCATACTTGGATTCCTATACTGAGCACGAAGAAACTCGATGTCAGCCAATGTAAGAACTGACTGAATGTCATTAACACCAAACGCCATGGAAGAAGATTAAGAAGCTTTGAGGCAAGAAAGAAATGAGGAAAACTTGAAGGTAATGAAGTGCAACATACTTTTAGAAGCAGTGCATGAATGATGAATTTGAACAATTTAAACAAAACCTCTCAGATTGAAATGACTCCATAGAAGGAAAATTCAAAGGACGTGCCTCATCATGGCTGTGATATGTGTCAGCACCTCATAGGCTATGTGGCAAGTCAATTGGCCAAAGCCGATAATAATAATTTGTACAATTTTGACACGGTACGGGACTCGAAGTGGCTCAAATTTAATACTACTACTGATAGTACAAATAAAGCTCGTCAAACTGAAACCCTGGTCTGGACAACTAGTGAAGCTCATCGAACTGATAGTCCTCATCCAACTAGCAGATAAAGTCCTTTGGATTAGAAGCATGAGTTTGGACAGCTGACTATCTCTTGATCATTATACTGAAAGGTTGAATTTCAATCCTTCCGACATGGGGGGTTAGTAATGGGTATAGTTATCTTTGACCCAAAAGTAAGGTCCATCAAGGAATCGGCCCAAAATTAAATAATGTTCCAATCAGACCATATAACCCAAAGTGGATGTATGAACTCATCGGACCTGTCAAGACAACTCACTTTTTGTGCATTGAAGGCACCTACTCTAACCAATCGGAATGAACAACTTTCTTCTCTTATTCGGACAATTCAACAGACTCGATTATTGGTCAGAAACCGTCGGCCGAGCGATATCCCCTTATCCATCTGGGCGGTTCCATGGGATGTTGTTAGAGAGATTAACTGCCCCTTAACCATATAAATTCTTCCTACCCAAGAGGGAAAGGAAGATAGACGACAAAGGGCATAAGCCAAATAAAATATATTCCTCTGGCAAAATTCCAAAAACCAGCAAGTAACACTTCTAAAATGCTTTATTTTAAGCGTATTTTTTCTTTGTCTTTAAGACGCTTTCTATCAAGTGCACCTCTCTAAGACCTTTAACACGAGTATCAACACTCTCATTTTTCATCCTCGAAAGATAAATCGGTGAGTGAATTCCGTCAATCCTTTGACATCTTATTTATTATGTTGTATAAGATTAAAATTTAAAATATATAGAGATCGGACCCACTTCAAATTGGTCAGACTAGGTAAACCAATTTTTAGCTATCTAATCCGTACAGTAATTCAAATTCAATGAAGCATCAAAACTCAAAAATTTTAAAATTTTAAAATTTTCTTTTCATTTATATCTAGTTGGAGGGATTTGGGGTGGGTATATCTTATTCAGAAAACATATTCAGTATATCTTCTTTTTAGTCATCGGATAAAAAATCTAACATATTTGATGGGTCCGGTAACCCATTAACTCACCTGAAATCAAACCCTTAAGGAAAGAGCGTCTCAAAAAGCCGCAATTTAGGAGAAGTTCCTTACGACCCAAGGCCTAAATTGTGCAGCCTAGTAGCACGCAGCTCAGCAAACCATCCCATGTGACTAGGCCCCTAATCATCTGGCACAGTATAGCCCGTCAGAAGACCACGACCGTAGCGCACTTAGTAGGCTAGGATGGGAGAGCCTTGCTATCGGCCACTCTTTGCAGTGCCAGTAGCGCTCCGGCGACGGCGACGGAAATCCAAATCTCTCTCTACAAATACCCCCTTTCCTTCTCAAGTGAATGGGACTTTTCCAAAGACCAAAAAATATGAAAGGGAGAAATGACTAAAGAACGGGACTCCCGATCTTAGAACCACTCTCAGAAGAAGGCATTCCTTCCTCTGAGCCACCCCCCATGAGGGTGCATCTCAAAGCGGCTCATTAAAGCTCAATCCTCCATCTCAAAACCATTCCATAGTCAAGCGCACTTATCGAAACTCAATCCTCCACCTCGAAGCCGCTCCCAATCAAACACTCTCATCGGAGTTCAACCCTCCATCTCAAAACTACTTCCAATCGAGCACATTCACCGAAATTCAGCCCTCCGTCTCAAAACAGCTCTTCGACTTAGCATACTTTCAGAACTCAATCCTCCATCTCAAAGCCTCTCCCCCAGTCGAGCGCATTCAACAGAACTCAGTCCTCCACCTCGAAACCACTCCTCGGCCAAGAACACTCTCGGAACTCAATCTTCAATTTCTCAAAAACTACTCCCTAATTGAACACATTTATTAGAATTCAATCCTCAATCTCTCAAAAGTTGCTCCCCAATCAAGTGCACTCATCGAAACTCAACCCTCCACCTTAAAACCCCTCGCTAGTCGAGTGCACTCATCGAAACTCAATCATCTATCTCAAGGCCACCCCTAGTCAAGCTCACTCAATGAAACCGAACGCACTTGCCAAAACCTAATCCTCCGTTAACACTCAATCCCCAAAACATACATCTGTGTATTCTTTATTCATTCTCCTATCTTTCTATATTTTTGAGAAAAATTTCTAATTTCAATATCGGAGGACATGCTAGAGAACAAGTCTCGCTATCCTCTAATCTCTTATTTGTCAGTTGCGATGTGTATGATTTAGGTTCGAAATTACGAAGACCAAACCCTTTAGTTTGACCTACCAGAAAGATTAAGCAGCTCCTTAATTCATATAATAATTTAGATTCAGAGATGCACCAATATGATATTCAAAAAATAGTCTAAATAATATTTTTTACTGTTAGATTAAATATTTAATAGAATATTAATATTACATTAATAAATCTATAAAAAAATCATATATAATATTTTTATAATACTTAAATTTTTCTTATTAAATTTTTATTTAATTTATGGATTCTAAATTCGTAGGAATTGGGTGAGTTCCAATTCAGTGTTTTATTGCGGCAATAAAATTTTGTATAAATCAACAAATACGTAAATAATATTATTTAATTATTTGATAATTAATAATTATTTAGTAAATATTTTTTCTGGGTAATTAGAAAATTAGACCAAAAGACAGTGAAAGGTCATTGTAACGGACGGTGATTATAAACATGTTAAATTCAC
>JAOVVI020010315.1:0-13138 GCA_028571085.2 Nepenthes alata
TCAAATTCAGACTCCAAGGATGCACCACTAACATCGTTTGTAGGAATTAATTGATTAAATTTATTCCTCCTAAAAATAAGAACACGCCCATGAAGTTCCATAAATTATTTGTCATGGTGAACATCAAAGCAGATAGCCAACTGAGTCAACCTCCATGGGATGCTCCTCCTCGTGATGTCTCTCCAAATAACAACTAATTAAGCACCAAATCTCCGGAGCTCTGGATATTAAGGTAATGGCCATCTAGCTACATGACATGTTGAGCATGCTTAAACCTCTCTGTGATGGATTTAGGGATTTGCTTTGTCTTGTTGGGATCTCCCTACCTCAAGCATTAATCTTAAAGAGGAGGTCAAAAGATAAAAAAGACGCGTCTAAAAAGATAGAGACCAGGCCAACATTTCTAGTGGTCTGCAAGGCGCGCCATCGCCCTATCTTGTTGTGCCTCAAAAGCCATTTAAACTTTAGAGATAGGGAGGAAATTCTAAAAAGATGGAATCCCTAATGTGTAAGGGGTTTTGAATGATGTTTTACAAGGAGAGATCATGTAGCAACACTCTATATATCTTCCCGGCTAGGCAATTATTAGGAGTATATATAAACTATTCAGAATTAAGGACTTTTTATTAACATCAAAACAATTGTGGAGAAAATAATTAAAAGAATAAAAAGTAGATATTTCGAGAAAACCCTACTAACAATACAACCCAGTTAGGTCATATCCCATTCACCGTTGACATAAGAAGGCATGTCCTTCTTGTAAAATTTAAAATACCGACTCTGGAACTGTATGATAGGAGTGTTGATTCAATTGATCACCTTAACCACATCCACACCCTACTCGATTTTCAGAATCTGAAAGATTCTATATTGTGTCTTTATTTCCTTTTAATGCTAAAGGGGGAGCTTGGATTTTATTCTACAGGTTAAGATCAAACTCCATTGGAACATTTTAGGATCTTGCAAACTAATTTGTATACTACTTTTCCTCTAGTTTGAAGGAAGAGAAGCAATCTCGACACTTTATCAAGGTCAAGCAAACTTCCAACGAGAGCCTCAAGTGCTTCCTTAGCCGATTTAATGTCAAAGCATAGAGCATCTCAAAATTTACTGATGAGGTGAAGTTAAATACTTTTATGGTGACCATCCAACTCTACGACTTCTTTAAGTAATTGATCAAACAAGACTTAAAGACATTTTTAGATGTAGAAACCATCACCCGGGCCTATATTACAGTAGAGGAGCCAATATGCTAAGATGCTGAAGTGCCTAAAATACAAATCTCACTTGGGGCAAGTGGGATGGGGTGTGAGAGTTGATATTTGGGATCTCACATCATCTAAAAAAAGTAGATATTCATTATAATAATATTTAGATATCTCCATAATAATAGGCCTTTTCCTAGAAAAGCCTAAAAAGAGCAAAATCATATAAGTATAGGCCCATACCTACAATCCAAAATAGGTAATATATTATCATGTGTTTTTGAATTTTTATAAAACGTTTTTAAAGTGGCCTAAGCTGGTCAAAAACTCGGATGGAGAAGATCTGTCCAACTATTGCCTCCATCTTCGATCCCTAAGTCACAACACGAAGGACTGCAGGACTTTATAAAGAAAGATTGAAGCTCTAAACTGGAAAGAATGCCTAAACAAGTAATTATAAATTCCAAAACCTCCCCAAAAGAATGACAACGAAGGCAAAGATCCACCCAAGATGCCTCATGATTGGGTGATAGCTAAGATCATAAACATGGTGTCCACTAGACTAGCAAGGTCCATAGCACGGGAGCATTCGGATGAAGCTTTCACTAGCAAGAGCTAGAAGATAGGGTTAGGATATGAGATTATTAGTTTTAGTGAGGACGATATAATTCATATAATTTTTTTCAACTTTGATCCTTTTATTGTATTAACCCTTATTTTAGATGAAACTAATAATTACTAGTTGAAACGAGTTTTCATCGATAATAAAATCTCTAAAAATATTCTATACTTTGATGCATTTTAGAGTTAGTTTTAAAATGTAATAAAAATGGATCCATCAGACAGATCACTTTATGGACTAGATAATGAGCTAGTCTAGTTAAAGGGAATCATATACCTGGGAGTTGCAATGGGGACATGCCTTAAGATAGCCTCCTATTGTTTGACTTTGTCGATTGTAGATATATCTTTAATTTATAACGCCATCTTGAGCCAATCATGTCTAAACATATTCGTGGCCATGACCTCCATCCCATACTTAATAATGAAGTATAGTTTTAATATAGGGTTGGAGAAGTAAGAAGATATTAGGTGACGAGACGAAGCTCTTATTTAACCCAAATCAATGCCACAGCCAATTGAGAAATTTGATCTTAGAGACAAAGTCACTTTGCAACAAAGTAAAACAGGAAAAGTGCCAATCAAGATTCCTTTAAATTCGAAGAATGAGATAAATACATCCTAATTATGTCCTCATTGGATCATGATTTAAGATAGTGATTGATTGACTTCTTGCATAGCAACTCAGATGTCTTTGCCTTGGTAGATATTAGCATGCCAAGAATCTTGATGAAAATAATAACTCAGAAGATAAACCTAATCCCTAGTTGTAAATTGTCTGGCAAAAGAGACAGAACTGCTCAATGGAGAATTTGGGGGCTGTGAGAGAGAAAATTAAGAAATTAATCGACGGTGAATTTTTTAGAAAATCTAATATCCCTATCAGTTGTCTAATATCGTTCTGATAAAGAAAAGTAGTAGGAAGTAAAGGATGTACATCAACTTTACAAATGTTAGTAAATATGTTCTAAAGATAGCTTCTTATTTTCTAGAATTAATCAGTTGATAGACTCGAACTTAGGTCATCAATTGTTAAGAGTTTTATAGGTGACTACTCACGATACAATCAAATTTGGATGGACTCTAAGGATGAGGAGATAACTTTGTTCTTTATGGACCATAACACTTACTACTATAAAATGATAACCTTTGGCCTAAAGAATGCTCGTGTGAACCACCAAAGATTTATAAACAAGATGTTCAAGCAACAAATTGGCAACAACATGGAGGTTTATATAAATAACATCCTAGTCAAAAGTATACAGGCTGATGATCATCTTAATGACTTGGCATAGATGTTTGATGTGCTTAGAACCTACTAGATGAAGTTGAAACTGACTGTGTTTTCATTTAGTATCACATTAAGTTCTTGGGTTTCATCATTTCTCAACACAGTATTGAAGATAACCCAGAAAAAATTAAGACGCTCATTGATATGGAACCATCCAAAATAGTGAAAAATATCTAGAAATTTACCAAATGATTGACAATATTATCAAGGTTCATGGCCAAACATACTGTGATAGACCGTATTTTTTACCAAAAATTTAGCAAAATTTTCTTTATAATACGGCCGTCAGACTATACAAAAATTCGTAAAATATCCTGTACAACATATAAAAATCTTTCCTAAATGCACAACATCTCAACAACTCACGCATACACATCTCAATAACTCCAAGTCCCAACAACATACAACAATAAGGACACAACACCACATAGGATCTAAATGTCACATACAATTTGTGGCTCTAATGCGGTATATCTAAACACAACTTTAGCTCAAGAAAGATGCCATTAGATACCTATTACAAATTGTAATAATTTATGAAAGTATAAATAAATCCAAATACAATGGAAGCTATTCTATCTGCTTATCAGCCATTTGTACAATATATATAAATAATTCCAATAAAAATATACATAAATACAATTATCCATAATACTAGCGAACTATAAAATATAAATTTTTGATATGATCTTCCAGATCTAGAACCTAGTCCACTTCTAATCCTTATATTGTCCCATTGGGTATATCAAACCTGTACTAAATTAGAGATAAGGAGAAGTAAGAATGAACTAACAACTAAACAAGTGTAATAAAATTAAAGACGATAACGATATAAGGGAAATAAAACAAAAGAGACCTATGATAATAATGCAGATACGTAAATATAAAACATGATTGAATATGATTTGCAATGCAATTGATTTCTTATATTTGTTATTCTTTTCTTTGAAATGTAAATTGCACATAATTACTCATCTTTGCGAATTAAGGATAGTAAATCTTACTAGCTAAATGTGCAGAAGAATGAGAAAAGGATCATGATACCCCACATGATCTAAGGTCACAAGCTTGTATTATTGACCAAGAGGCAGGCCATCTACATATCATGCCTATAGATGGGCCGATAACACAGGGCCCCCACATGCTCCCCCGGGGCTCAAGGGCAATTATCGTACTTCTACAGTAATATCTAAAGGCTTGTCAAGTGTATTATCTGCTAAAATACACGGTCAGAATGATCCTTAAGTCTCTACTGTAATACTATTAGCAGGACAATGGGTATTACTTCCATAACAAAGTTCTGTGGTCCTTATTTCATGATTTCATATTCATTTGAATGAAGGTCCATCACAATTTGATTCACAATATCTCCATTCTGAAGAACAATTCGATCACATAACACATTGTGAATTTTCCTCCGAACGTATATATAATTATTATCTTTCCTTCGGATTTAAGCCTTTTCACAAGTTATTTCGATGCATGTACATCATAATTCATAGGAAATATTAGGCTTTCTTACCACCATTAGCTAATTGTCATTTTGGGGGCCTTCAAAACATATTTCATTCACAACGGATCACAAATATATATTCCAGTGGCTTACAATTGAACATATACAATTAAACATAGCTTACATAATAATTAATTATGATGGAAGCATGTAAAATTCTCATTTGGCATCGAGTGAACAATAACAGGGCCATTTTAGATGGTCCAGACATTGCGAACAGATTGATACTTATGAAATCGAACGTCTGGGCGAGGTATATGCATAATTAGGATACGATAATTCATAATTTACGGTCAATTAAATATTTAATCGAGGAAAAAGGGGAGAATCCTGAGCTGGGCGTGGGTTAGGGTTTGACGAATGGGTTTTCAACTAAAACCCTCAAATTAGATATTTAATTAGTAAATTAACATATATAGGATATGAGTAATTATATTTTAGTCCTAATTTATGCAAAATCTCTACAAATAGGGGATCGAAACTACTCGAACGCAGGGTTAGGGTTTGAATGCAAAAATCGGTCAACTTCTACAAATTTGGATATAGAATTCATATATATGCATAATTAAGCTATGTGTATCACATATATATGTATGGGTTGGGTATTTCGATGAAGCATGGCTTACCAAATTTCCTTGGCTTTTTAACAATCTTTGACGACGTGCTTGGAAATTTATGGAAATCCACATAGGTTACAAGCAGATAATGGTATTAGTTTTAAAAAAGGACATTTAGTCCTAAGTTATACAATCAAGTTTCGACCCCGATAAATATAGCGGAAGCAGTAAAAATTAAATATCCAATACATGTAAAGAATATTTAATTCTAGATACTAATAATACTAACAATCATGTAAAATATAAATGAGTATAAGCAATAACAAAAAGATATAATTTTTTGGTGACGAAGGAAAAACTCGATACCCATGGTAATCAAAAATAAATTCTCTCGGCTTCAACGGCCAGGGAAGCCATGCACTATGAAAATTACCTTACAGATCGGGTGGTAACGACGCGCTAACCTAGCTGACTTACTCCCGTCTTGTGATCCCTACCAAGAAACTCCTTGGATTTACCTGCGGCAACGGAACCAGACACCTTTCGGTCTTCACATCAATCTTTCCTCTTGAACTACTTGAATTGCCGAACATGATCGGGTCTACTTCTTTAACGAACCAACGTCTGCAACGAAGGTAGAAAGAAGTGTTTAAATGGTTAAGAGAAAGTGAAGAGAAAACTTGTTAGAATGCGAAGCTCAATCTCGTAGCTTTTGGTTTTCTCAATAGAAGCAAGATTAATGGAGCATGAACAACATTCTTCTCAAGTGGGGCACGAAACTAGTATATCAAGAGTCCTAGGGTTCTAAAAATATAAGCCAAGTATTTATAGAGGGTTCAAAAATTATATTTAAAAACTTGCCTGTTGCCGCGAGCGCACGGCGGGCGCACGGAGGGCGCGGGGCTTCAGACAGGCTCGAGCGACTGGAGAGCACACGGCAGGCGCGGTATCCATAGAGGTCGAAACAGACATCAACGGATGAAGGATGATAACTGTATCTCGATAACCCATAACCCGACATCGATACAATAGTACATATGGTCATGAAATATGTAAATTAAAAAAATGACTCTAAGAATCTCCCCATTTGACAATTCTGTGTTAAAACCCAGAATGTAAATAAATACAAGTGAAGCACGGGTTCAGAAACACCGAGATAGAACTCGTATACATAAAAATCTACGCCTAGTGAGAAATAAGAAATACAAAGAAAATATAAAAATCTACACTAGTACCGCTGTATCGATGTGGTGACAGCTGCGTCGACAGTGGAACAGAGTTGCCTGGTGAATTAGGGTTAGTACCAAACATGCAGAATATAATATGGTAGAATAAAAAAATAGCATGCAATAGTAATAATCATGAGATACAAGCAGTACTGAAGTTTAACAGAAATAATATGTAACAAAAATAATAAGTCTCCCCCTAACATAAATAATATAAATAATAACATCTTCCATAATCTTCCCCTATCAAAAAGAACCAACAGGAACCAAGATCTCATCCTTTTTGTCACGAAGAGCCAAAGAGACGTCAGTTGTCGGGTGGTGAGCACACTTCGATGGCAGTTTACAAAAATTTAAACCGCACACTGTCTAAGGATTTTATGAGGATATCGGCCAATTGATGTTCGGTTGGAGATGACTCGAGTTTTCACAAGCTCACGAATAAAATGATGCCGAATATCAATATGTTTGGTACGGGAATGTTGGACAGGATTTTTAAAGATATTTATTGCACTAGTATTGTCACAGTAAATCTGCATAGTATCCTTGACAATACCGTAGTCAAGAATCATTTGTTTCATACATAGGAATTATGTTCAACAACTTCCCGCGGCTATGTATTCGGCTTCGGCCGTAGATAATGAGATGGAGTTCTGTTTCTTACCCATCCAAGCCACCAGGTTAGAGCCGATATAAAAACACTCACCGAAGGTACTCTCTCGATCCTCGATATTTCCTGCCCAATCGGCATCTGAGTATCCGACCAAAGTAAAATTGGATTCATTAGAGAAGAGAATTTCAAAATCACACGTCTCGTTGATATATCGAATAATACACTTAACAGCACTTAAATGAGATTCTTTCGGATCAGATTGATAACAGGCATAGATATCAACACTAAATGCAATGTCGGGTCGGCTTGCTGTCAAATATAAGAGACTACCGATCATGCTTCTATAAAAAGAAGAATCGACACTCTTACTTGCAGGATCACGATCCAGCTTTGAGGATGTGCTCATGGGGGACCGAGTATGTTTGGAGTTATCAAGATTGAAGCGATTGATAATGTCCTAGGCATATTTGGCTTGGAAAATAAAGGTACCGTGAGAGAGTTGCCGAATTTGTAAGCTAAGAAAGAATGTAAATTCTCCGATCATACTCATTTCAAATTCTGAGGCCATACATTTTGTAAAGGAGTGAGCACGGGAATCTACAGTAGCACCAAAGGCGATGTCATCAACATAAAATTGGACTACCAATATATATTTTTCAGTCATTTGGACAAATAAAGTTTTATCAACACTGCTTCGAACAAAATCATGATCACAAAGGTAAGATGTGAGACACACATATCAAGCTCTAGGAGCTTGCTTAAGGCCGCATAGAGCCTTCTTGAGCTTGTACACCTGATCCGAAAATACAGGATTCACAAAACCTTTCGGTTGTTCAACATAGACATCTTCTTGTATGAACCCATTTAGGAATATATTTTTGACATCCATTTGATACAGTTTAAAGCCTATGGTACACGCAACCGATAGAAGAATACAAATAGACTCGAGATGGGCCATAGGGGCAAAATTCTCGTCATAGTCAATGCATTCTACCTGAGTATATCCTTGAGCAACAAGGCGAGCTTTATTCGGGTGATATTTTTATTTTTATTGATTTTATTTTTGAATATCCACTTGGTCCCAATGACATTTGTATGGGTAGGACGGGGAACCGGGGTCCATACATCATTCATCACAAATTGATTTAGTTCCTCATACATGGCATTTGTCCAGCACTCATCAAATAAGGCCTCTTCTACCCTTTTTGGTTCGATGTGAGAGACATAACAGATAAAGACGAGCTGATTTAGAATGCGACGATGCAGCCTCATACCTTCATTGACATCGCCTAACATAAGGTCATTTGGATGATTGAGCTTAACTCTGACAGAAGGTTCATGTGTAGAAATGACAGTAGGAGTAACTTGCTCAATATCGGGAAAAGAGAAGTTGGGTGAGGAGTCATCATGATCATCTTCTTTAGGTGAACAATCAGTATTTTTAGGATGGTCAGGATGAGTATCATTCACAACAACATTTATAGATTCCATAACTGTTTGAGTGCATAAATTAAAGACTCAATAGGCTCGACTAGTGAGGGAATATCCCAAAAATATTCCTTAATCACTTTTTCAGTCAAACTTTCATAAGTTTTTCCGATCACGTAGAATAAAACATTGACAGCCGAAGATATGAAAATAATTAACATTGAGTTTCTTTTCTTTCCAAAGTTCATAAAGGGTTGTATCTATCTCGGGTCTTAGGTAGACCCGGTTGATTATGTGATAGGCTGTACTCACAGTTTTGCCCCAGAAGTGTATGACAATATTTTTACATTGCATCATAGTTTTGGCCATTTATGGAATAATCCAATTTTTATGTTCAACAATCCTGTTTTGTTGAGGGGTGATGGGAGAAGAAAATTCATTGTGAATTTTCTCATCATTATAAAATGTTTCAAAATTGAAATTCTCAAACTCCTTGCTATGGTCACTACAAATTCTAATGATAGAAGTGCCTTTTTCATTAGCAAGTTTTTTACATAATATATTTACGTGGTCAAATGTGTCAGATTTTTTACGAATTAGAGCTATCCATGAATACCTAGAGTAATCTTTCACAACCACTAAGATGTACTTTTTATCACCTAAACTTTCAGTTATGGAAGGCCCCATAAGATCCATATGAATTAATTCAAGAGGTCGTAATGTGTGGATGTCACTATGAGATGAGTGACTTATTTTAATTTATTTTTCTAATTGACAAGGGCCACACATATGATATTTTAGATTTAATAGTTTAGGGAGCCCTTCAACACAACTCGTCTTCAAAATTTTTGATAAGCTTTTAAAATTGAAGTGGCCAAGGCGTTGATACCACAATTCTATGGTGTTAATTTTAGCGGATTTGCATTCAAGAATGTTGTTAGGCTCGATACCATAAAGATTGTCAGGAGTTCGCTTGCCCTCTAAAATAATTGAACCATTTGTGTCATAGATGGAGCATTTATCTTAAAAAAATAGGACATCGAAGTTGTCATCATAAAATTGACTATTACTCAGGATGTTAGATTTTAACCCAAATACATACAAGACATCATAGGGCTTCAAGAGACTAGAAATACATATCAAGCCTCGACCAAGAATAAGAGCTCTTGAGCTATCACCAAAAATAACCGTCCCATCAGGATGGTCTGACATCGAGGAGAACATGGCTTTATTTCCACACATGTGTCTAGAGCATCCACTATCCAAGTACCACATAGATTGATTTTGAGCTTTTAAGGCTATGTGAGCGACATGGCAATGATATGTTTTGGAAAGGTGGTTCAGCTCACTTTTCTTTACCCAAAATTTTCTCTCCGAATTCACTTTTTGATTTAACCTTTTAAATTGTTCGTTCAATTGCTGAATGTGGTCAACAAGTTTATTTATATTTAGCCATTTGCTTTGGTTGTACAAAAGATTCATGGTGTAGTATCGAGGACGAATGTGATCAACTTTTCCACACGCATCACAGGTAGGTACAAACTTAGGTATGAAAGAACTGTTCATAAATCCTTGATTGAAATTGGTAGAAGACTTGAAGGTCTTTGATGATTTGTTCATGACCTTTTGATTTTGTAGATTAGACAAATAAGTTGAGCCAAATTGTTTCTTCACACGTTGAGGCACAGTCTTAATGACTTTGATTGTGGTAATATTTTTGAATGAAATTTATGTGGCAAAAATAAATACAGTTTTAGGTTGTGGACCATATTAAAAGATTTTCTCAATATATCCCAGACTCTTTTTTATTTTCAGTAACTTTTTCAATCTCCAACATATGATCAAGTTTTTTGATTCCACTTAAGAATTTCTTCAGATCGTTCTTAGTATTCTCAAGCTCCACTTATAGAGTCTTAATTTTTTTCATTAAGGAGCTACTTTTTTACTACAGATACGACGAGTAATAGTGGCACCCTTTAATTTTGTTGTAACTTCATCCTTTTCTCTTTCCAAGTCGATGAGTTTATTATTTAAGTTTTTATTCATTTTCTTAACTTTCAAGCATTCCCTAAAAAATTTATCATATGCTTCTTGAAGTCCATCAAACTCACTATTGGATTCTTCATGAGAAGAATCTGACTGTTCGGGAGGTATACTGATAATTTTGTCACTACTAATTATGGATGTCTTGAATGCCATATAATTTACTTTATCATCTTCGAAGGATTATTCATTGTGATTTGTATCATCTTCATCATCCGTTAGAGATATATTTAAAGCTTTTTTCTTTTGACGCTTAAAATTTGGGCACTCAGTCCGGATATAACTGAAACCGTAGCATTCATGGCATTGGATTCCTTGATATTTCTTATTTTTAACATCTTTAATTTTCTTTGTATCCTTTTTGAACAAATAGTGAGATAGATCATTGCCTTTGAAAGGTTGTTTGCTACTGTTATTTTTTAAAATTTTCTTAAAATTTTTTACGAACAGAGCAAAATCTTCATCACTACATGACTCATCGTCCGAGTGACGATCTTTCTCTTCCTTTACTGTTTTCAGGGCAATTGATTTATTTCTTTTGGATTGAGGAAGAATATGCTCATAAGTTTGAAGGGATCCGACAAGTTATTCTATTTTTAATTTATCTAAATCTTTACTTTCTTCAATGGTAGTAACGTTTGGTCTAAAACGTTCAGACAAAGATCGTAAAATTTTTTGAACAATTCTATTTTCAGGAATACGTTCTCCTAGATTGAATGTAGAATTCACAATATTGTTCAATTTAGCATAAAATTTATCAAAGGTCTCATCATCTTTCATTCTTATTTATTCAAACTTAGTGGTGAGCATTTACAATTTTAAATTTTTAAATAGTTTGGTGCCTTCGTGGGTAATCTCAAGGATATCCTATGCTTGTTTTAATTTTTCACACATAGAGATGCATTTAAATTCTTCAGGAGAAACAGCCATAAAAATAGCGTGTAACCATTTACTATTCCAATTACATGTATCAAGTTCCTCTTTAGTCCACAAAAATAACATTTTTGGTTCGTCACCGATGCAACTTGTGGGTGGAGTCCACCCAATTCGGATACTTGCCTAAACTCGCTCATCTATTGATTTTAAAAATGCTATCATACGTAATTTTCAGTACGCATAATTGCGCCCATCAAAATAGGAAGGAACGGACAGTGATTGACTAGTAGGCATCTAGAGGAGGGTCATGGATCGATGTGAGTCTCTGATACCAATTGAAAAAGAATTTTTAGTCCTAAGTTATATAATTAAGTTTCGACCCTGATAAATATAGCGGAAGCAGTAAAAATTAAATATCCAATACACGTAAAAAATATTTAATTCTAGATACTAATGATACTAACAATCATGCAAAATATAAATGAGAATAAGCAATAACAAAAAGACATAATTTTTTGGTGACGAATGAAAAACTCGATATCCACGGTAATCGAGAAAAATCCTCCGGGCTTCAACGGCCAGGGAAGCAACGCCCTATAAAAATTAACTTATAGACCGGGTAGTAACGACGTGCTAACCTAGCCGACTTACTTCCGTCCTGTGATCCCTACCAAGGAACTCATTGGATTTGCCCGTAATAATGAAACCGGACACCTTCCGATCTTCACATCAATATTTCCTCTTGAGCCACTTGAATTGCCGAACATGACCGGGTCTACTTCTTCAACGAACCAACGTCTCCAACGAAGGTAAAATGAAGTGTTTAAATGGTTAAGAGAAAGTGAAGAGAAAACTTGTTAGAACATGAAGCTCAATCTCGTACTTTTGATTTTCTCAAGAGTAACAAGATCAATGAAACATGAACAATGTTCTTCTCAAGTGGGGCACGAAATTTGTCTGTAAATAGTCCTAGGGTTCCAAAAATATAAGCCAAGTATATATAGATGGCTCAAAAATCGCATTTAAAAACTTGCCCGTTATCGCGGCGCTCAAGCGAAGCTCAAATGCACGGCGGGCGCGGGACTTCGGACAGGCTTGAGCGACTGGAGAGCACACGGCAGGCATGATATCCATGGAGGTCAAAACGGACAGCAATGGATGAAGGTTGATACTGTATCTCGACAACCCATAACCCGACATTGATACAATAGTACATATGGTCACAGAATATGCCAATTAAAAAAATGACTCTAACAAGTTTCATTCTAAATTTGCAAACACTTTTAAGTAGTTTATCTCTCAACACAAACTAAATGAAGATTTTAAATTTTAGTGGAGCTTTGATTTTTTAGATATTGGTCCACATCACATCCACGGCAATCTATTGTCCTAAAGGAAATTATAAGCCTTTTTGGTATCATATTTTTCAATGTCATGTCATAGATTTGCTTGTCCTCAGAGCCTAAATGTCTCAAGGCATGTGCCCCTCATAGCCGGTGGAGGCCTTTTTCATTGAGTTTGCCTTCCAATATATCCCATTTGCTTTTCTCATACGGCCACAAGTAATCCGCCACTTGCATTCCGGCTCTTCAACTAGTACTAACCCGTATATAAGGTTCAGTGCAGGGCTAGCACTAAGTCATTTGTTCATCCAAAATTTTATCTTCTATCCATTTTCAACGTTTTATTTAATTGCTTAGTGGCTTAAGTCTTTTTTCATGAAAATATTGTGCTATGTGGAGGATGTATTATTATTTATCTTTTC
>JAOVVI020010316.1:0-13138 GCA_028571085.2 Nepenthes alata
ATTTATAAGGTAACAAGAGAAGTAATAGCTTAATTATAAAATTCACTTTTTTCATCAAAGATTGAACATATCAAAGAAAATAAATTTTCTAATAAAATATAATAAAATTATATGGAGTCATAATATTTAATCATTTAAATAAATTATTATATATGAGCCATCTAATTTTGGACAATTCTAAAAAAAATTCTTATAGCTATAAGAAATTGGATTTATTAAATTAATTTTTCAAAAAAGTGCTAGTCAGGTATATATACAACTTAGTTATGATAGTTTACAAAAATTATTATTAGAGATCTTCTTTTTTCATTCTTTATGAAAGATTAGGAGACACCTAATTATGATTCATTTAGACCCTTTTTAAATAGTAGAAATAAAATATATAGAATACATAATATATGTAAAATATATTTATCTTTAAAAATAAATAAAAATTAATTTTGTAAAATTAAATATCACCAAATTAGATCAAAGAAAATAAAAGAATATAATTTATAGATTTTAATAGTGAAAGAAAACTTTAAAAATCAATCAATTTTCGAGTAAAATTCTTTGAGCTTCTCCATTGGAGAAAGCAATGCAATAAGAAAGCCAATTTATAACTCATATGGTATAAATGTACTAAAATTTAATCGACTTATTTCCAACTCGTGACCTCTATCAGAAAATTCCTTAGATTTGTTCATAACAACGAGCTTTCAGCCTTTCTATCATATTTACTTCTCTTGTTAGGGAATCTTCACATACTTTTGGAATCCATTGTTAACACTACCAATGCACACCAAAGGTTTGCAAGCTAGAACAATTGTATAATTAATAGAGAGAAAAGTTTGATGAAAAAACCTTGACAATTTCATCTCAAAGGAATAGTTTGATTTTCTCTACTAAGAAATCCCTTTTTAATTTAAATGATGAGAGCTCAACTGCTTGCAACCAATTTTCTGTCAATCTATGAAGAGAATAGAAGTACTTATAGAAAGAGTTAAAATTAGGTCAAGAATCTCATATCTGAAAAATAGACAATGCCATAGCTCTCATGTTCTACATGGGCGCACATCAAGCACGAAAGCACGCACAAGGCTCGTATTAGTTGTGGGCATTTTGGAATGACATTCATTGGGGGCACAAGTGATTATGGGCATTTTGGACCAAGTGCACATATACGTGATGTAGGCACCTATCAGGAATGCGTATTCTGGAGAGATTACACTCATGTGCTGTACAGACATGTATTAGGTGCTAACATTTTAAACAGAATACACTTATACACCAGACAAATATGTATTAGGCCTCGGCATCTAGGACAAAATACGCTTATGCATTGGTGAGGTGCGTATCAAATGTGGGAACTAAATGCTATCCTTCAAATGAACACGATGTGCTAATCTTTATTAATATTTAAGTATTTTTAAAATCATATGTTTCTCAAATCATAAAACATACCAATACAAGAAATATTTAATAATATTCCTTTTTAACAATTTCATGACAAAACTCCTTCTAGGATAAAAGTTGCTAACACAAGAATAACGGATTCAAATGCCATCGGGATGTGATGGTAAGCTAGTTGAAGATCCTAGAAAGCTAATTTATGATAACCGTAGAAGTTGACGAGGAGAACAGGGGTGGCTTAAGGGGCCAGAGGAAGACTGTGACGAGTCAACACTTAGAGAAGGATTAGCTAAAGGATCACAATAATTTGGAGAGTGGTAGCGCGTATGAACCTAACTCCACTCAAAGGTTATATGGTTAATAGGGGCCAAATTTAGAAATGAGGCCCCTGAAGCTATAATCAGTCATTGAATAAGACAACTATGTGAAATGTTGCCATCATTCTTGCTAATAAACATTGAAATCATTATGAGTAAATAAGTGATGTAAGATTGATTAGTTGATCAAAGAGGAGGGCATAGGGGAATAGTATTTTTTTAAGAGTAAGAAAGGCATATTGTGTCGTGAGAAAATAATGTAAGCAAGAGCTGACACGCAACAAGTTGGCACTAGGTGAGATGACTTGTCTTAAAAGATTTTTCATGCCAAATCATGGAAGCGCAATGTAGGAAGGATATAAAATCGTTAAATAGAGGCATCTAGCGAAAAAATGGTCGTAGTTTGAAAAGAATACTAGAGCGAGATGTAAAATGCTTATAATCACATCTATAGTGATCCGAAGAGTACTTTCCCGTAAAAAATGTAGAAAAAAAGTTTAATTCCTTGTCAATAATATAAATATTTGTGAAGAACCCTTAGACAAGGTGGACCGAGGGAGAAATCAAATTTGTGAGGACTAGTTTCCAGTACAGGTTAACGAAAATAGAGGAGATGAAGTGATTGAGAAAAAAAAGATTGACATCTTATTCTAAAGTGAGCTGTTGGTGGCTTATTTGTTTCTAGAAGTGATCTTTCACAGTGACATTGATGAAAATACTCAGACTCAAAGGAGGGGCTACTACCAGGATGTTTTTTTGGAAAATTTCTTAGAAAAACTCTTTTGAAAATAATATGAAAAGACTTACCAATAAAAATCACAAATTTGTCACAATACAAATAAAAAACATAGATTGAAGCACAAACCCACCAAGACAAGGTTGCACGATAATAATTTTTACAAATCTCAGTTAAAAGATACCCAAATCATGAAGAGGAGATAGCCAAATGTCGGTGGATTCCAAAATAGACTACCCAAAATTATACACCCTTAAAAAGTTTGAATTTACAACTAAAATTTTCAAACTACAATACTACCCAACAAG
Source organism: Nepenthes alata (assembly GCA_028571085.2). Lineage (NCBI taxonomy): Eukaryota > Viridiplantae > Streptophyta > Magnoliopsida > Caryophyllales > Nepenthaceae > Nepenthes > Nepenthes alata. The sequence goes on from JAOVVI020010316.1 coordinate 2,754, forward strand.
CTTTGATCAAAAGCATGAGAGATATCTCTAAAGTAGATGGGAAACCACCATAATTGAGAAGCCTAACTAACACCATAGATGGAATACACAAAAGCTTGTGAGATAGGAGAGATAGAAAGAACATACCCTAGATTCGCCTTAGAATGGGTAGTAATTAGTAGAACTAGCAAAAATGAAGAAAGAGAGAGATAGAGCCATGGAAAGTGGTGAGAAAATTGAGTGAGTGAAAATAATGATCGACACACGTACAATGCGAAAAGAAATCACTTGATTGTGGATCAGTGTATGAGCATGTGTCAGGTATACATCAAGTAATAGACAAGTGAAATGGCACATTAGCATGACAAAGATGTACTTCAAACATGTCAATTTTGGACGAAATATGCTTGGGCACAAGATAGGCGTGCAGCAAACACAATATTTATAGTGACTAGTGCATTAAGCAAATAAAAGGTGGCGCACCATCAAGTCATGGACAAGGTCTAAAATAAAAAAAAATCTACAATGTTTATTTTTAAATTTTTTTATTAAACAAAAAGGAAGAACTTGCACAAAACTTTTGGTGGAGAGCAAATACGACTAACTATTTGAAGTGACTGAAACCAAAGACTATTTAAAGGTTTAATGAATATGTTGGCCCATCGATGATCTATTAGAATATGTTCAAGAACAATGACACAGCCTTCAATTAGTTCATAAATGAAATGATGCCTAATAGCAATATGTTTAGTATGCAAATGTTGAACAAGATTCTTAGAAATATTGATAACATTGGTATTGTCATAGTAAACAATCATAATGTCCTAGGTGATACCATAGTCATGCAACATTTATTTCACTTATAAGAGTGAGTATAATTGCTTTCAACAACAATGTACTCGGTTTCAATAGAAGATAATGATATAGGAATTTCATTTCTTACTCATTCAGGTTAAAATGTTAGATCCTACAAAGAAACATCTTCCAAAAGTACTTTTTTCTATTAGCAGAATTTCTAATCCAATTAATCCAATTCACATCTAAATAGCTAGTTAGGTCAAGATTGGAGTCATGTGAGTGCATGTCCCCATAATCAGTGTCATTTATGTAATAAATGATACATTTGACAACACTTCAGCATGATTTTTTAGGATTTGTTTGATATCGAGCACACACACACTAAACGATATGTTTGGTCTACTTGTGATTACATAGAGTAAATTGCCTATTATACTTCTATAAATAGTCTAATCAATACTTTTACCAATAGGGTCAATGTCTAATATAATCGTTGTACTTATGGGTGTCGTAGTATATTTCTTATTGTCTAAATAAACCTAATAAAATCCTTGACATATTTAGATTGGAAGATAAAGATTCCATGATGGAGTTGTTTAATATAAAGGCCACAGAAAAAAGTTAATTCACCTAACATATTTGTTTCAAATTCAGAGGTCATACATTTAGCAATTAATAAGCATTAGAGTCTATGGTAGAACAAAAAATAATATCATCAATGCAAATTTAAGCAACAATTATATACTTTTCATTAACTTTGAAAAAAGGGATTTTATCAATGTTATCCATAGTAAATCCTTAGTTATTAAGGTAGGAGGTGAGACACCTATATTAGGCTCTAAGAGCTTGGTTAAGGTCATACAAAGCTTTCTTAAGCTTCTATAAATAATTGGGTAGCCAAGGATCAATAGATCTTTTTAGTTGTTTGATATACACTACCCTTCGAAGGATGTAGTTAAAGAAGGCACTTTTAATATTTATTTGATAAAGTTTAAACCCTATGCTGCAAGAAATGGATAGGAGAAATTTTATAGATCTAAGTCAAGTTATAGGAGTAAAAGTTTTAGCAAAGTTAATTCCTTCAATATGAATATATCCTTAGGTAACTAAATGAATTTTATTTCTAATTATGTAACCATTTTCCTATGATTTATTATTAAAGATCCACTTGATACTAATAACATTAGTATTTTTAGGTAAAGGCTAAAATTTATATATCTTTCCTAATGAATTAATTTAGTTCATCATGCATAGTATTAATCCAACATTTATCATTTGAAACTTCCTCCACTTTTTTTGGAATTAATATGCGAAACGTAACACGTGAAAGCAAGATGATTCAAAACTCAGTGATGAAGTCCCATTTTTTTACTTAGGTTTCCTATATTGTAGCCTTTAAAGTGATTTAATCTGACTCTAAATGAGAGTTTTTTACCTAGAGTAATGTGATGTGCCTCATTGGTGCTTAGCTCAGCGTTAGTTTCATGACTAGGTTCATTAACAATACTAACATCTATCAAACATTCAACTATTGGATTATAAATATCCTATGAAAATTCTTTTATTACATTTTGAGTCAAACTTTTTCAAAATTTTCTCATCCCATAGAATATCATTGCCAAAAATATGAAAGTATTTAACACCTAGTCTCTTTCTTCTCCAAAGTTTATATAAAATTTTATCAATTTTGAGTCTTAAGTAAACCCTATTTATAATATGCCAAGCAATGCTCACCGCCTTGCCCTAAAAATACATAGTGATTTTTTTTTTACTATGTATAATTATCTTAGCCATCTCTTAAATAATATGATTTTTTCGTTTAACCACTCCATTTTGTTGGGGTAAATGGAGCATAAAATTTATGTTTGATTCCTTTCTTATCACAAAAATTATCAAAGTTAAGAGTTTTCAAATTCTTTTCAATTGTCACATCTAATTTGGATAATAAGATATACTATTTTATTAGTGAGCTTCTTGAAATGAATTTTTACAAATTTAAACGTGTCAGAATTTTTACACATTTATTCAATTTACAAATACTTTAAATAGTCATCAACAATAACTAAAATATACCTCTTGCCTCCTAAACTCTCGATCCTAAAAGGTCCTATAAGATCCAAGTATGAGTGTCAATTATTACAGGGTGACTCGATCGAGTTTGCTTTCAAACTTGACATAGACCATACACAATTTCCGACATTAGTCATTATGGGTAGGCCATCAACACTACTTGTCTTGGAGATTTTAAATAAGCTCTTAAAATTTAGGTGTCCAAAGCAATAATGCCACAATACGGTTAAGTTAATCTTCATGGGATGGAGCCCTATGACTGGTCCAGTGACAACCTCAAAGAGGTTATTTAGAGTTCTCTTTTCTTCTAATATGAGCAATCTATTTGTGCCAAAAAAAGTGCATTTATCTTCAAGAAAATATAACCTTAAAATTTTTATCACAGAATTGACTTATAATTAGGATCTTAGATTTCAAACCGTTTACATATATCATATCACAAGGCTTGGCAAAACCTAGATTGTTAATTTGGCCTTCTATGATGATAGGAGCCTTGGCTCCATTACCAAATATAACAGATACATTAGGATGGTTAATAAGTGAACTAAACATAGGTTTGTTACCACACATATGATGAGAGAAACCACTATTAAGGTATCACATAGATGTATTTGAAGCCTTTAAAGCGATATGGGCAACATAATAGGCAACGGTAACTTTAGATTTTTCTAATGTACTCTTTTTAGTCAATAATTTTTTTACTGTGTTAACTTTATTACTCAAATTTGATACTTACTCATTCAGATAAGTAATTTGATTAACAAGATATTTAACCTTTTTGTTTTGCTTGCTATAATTTTGAATATGATTTGTATAACAATGGGACATATTTGATCGATCTTTTTACAACCATAGCATATCGGTATAAATTTAGGAAACAAATGAGATCTATTAGATTGAGGCATAGGTTGGTTTTCAAAGGTGTTCTTTATTGCCTTCCTACTTGCATTACATTGAGTCTAGACATTATTAGCTGTTTTCTTAGTTATCCAATAATTGTTTGGTTTGACCGAAGTAGTTGGTACATTATTCTTACTTAAGCTTTTCAATATAAGTTTGATTGAAACATCCGAAATGATACTTCTCTTAGGAATTGAGGTGGTTTGAACAAAGGCAATTTTAGAGTTAATATTGGTTTTTGACATGTTTATAGTAAAATCAAAACCCTTCTTGTTTCTAACTGCCTTACCTAATCCCAACATATGATTGAGCTTTTTTGTTCAACTTGAAAGTATTCCAAGATCATTTTTTATTTTTTAAGGTCCATTTTAAGAGTCATGATCAATTCAACTAATAATTTGTTAGTATTTTCAGGTTTTTGAAATTTGTTGTTGGTAAGATCTAATTTAGTTCAAAGAACCACTTTCCCTTTTGGGATTTTAATAATTTGTGGTTGAGTGACTTGTTTGCTCTATTTATTTTTAAACATTCTCTAAACAATTTGTGTAAGCCTCTTAAAGGTCTCTAAATTCATTTTCATATTTATCTTAGTGTTGGGTCCAGTGCGAAGGTCCAAGGAAATTCGAAGCCCAACCCGTGGAGCAACAACCCAAATGGCGGATCCAGCCCAACGTCCCAGAACAGCCCACGTGGCGGCCCGTACTCGTAGTCAATGGGCGTTGTCCGCAACCCATTAATGCGGCTATCGTGCGACAGTGGTGGCGCAGAGAAAACGTGCAAATGGGGAGAGGGTCAGCGCTACCAGCCACGGCTTACGTCGCTGTCCACAGTTCTCCGGCTAATCCCAACGTAAGAAGTAAACCAAGCGTGACCTACGACGCCCGGCGGTCTACCTGCCACTGCAAGGCGACAACTGACACATACCGCTGTTAGCGATTAGCGACCGATAAATCCTTGCAACGAGGATTCTCGTGCCCAAAGCCCTCAACCAGGGGGCCTATAAAATCCCTCTGCTTCTACAGGGGAAAGGATTGGATCCTAAATAATTGACTCTATGTCATGCGAGTTAAATTCCAAAACCATCTTTCAGATCCGACCTTCCCAGCCTTCATAGGCAACGAGAGTTAGCCACCCATTGCGGTGCATTCCGGGAGCCAGGCCTCCCGTTACTCGCTCACTAATCTCTCATTCCTGCATCCACACACTCTCAACGCATTTACAGCATATTTTTGCGCACCTTTAAGTGCGCGCCCCTTTTCATTCATTGCGGAAAGTTACTGACTTGAGCGTCGGAGTGTTTTCGATGAGAGAAATTCTGCCAGATCTCTGACCTCCTGTTTGTTAGTTGTGTTGTGCAGGTCCCAAGTTAACAGAGACGGAGACCGGATCCGCTCGCGACCACTTCTAGATGACGAGGAATCTGAAAGCTTTCTAATCTGTACGACAACCGGGGACCCAAGACACAATATTGGCGCCATCTGTGGGAACGAGACAAAAAGCTTAGCGCCTCCTTCCCACACTCAATCCTTCGCAACAAGATGGTAAACACAAGGGCACAAGCCAGTGCCCCAGCAAAAGATGCAGTTGCCCACGACGACGATCCCTCAGTGGGTAGCTGTGCAGACGTCTGTCTAGAGCCCAACATTCACCGCCTAGCAGCGAACATGGGCGATATGAGACTGGTGATCCAAGCCCTCTGCAATCGGGCGGGCACACCATGGATGGGGGATGCTCCTCCAGCACCTTAGGCACCACCCTCCAGGCAAGGAAGGCATCGCACCAGAGCCCCCAGGGGCAGAACAGCTAGGCTTGACGACGTCGAGAACCAGGCGACCTCCGGTAGCAGGGGCCAGTCTGTGGCCAGAAGCCGCCCTAGCTGGAAAGAGCGGGAGGAGAGCTCAGAGCGGAGTAACCCCTGTAGCTCCCGCGGCGAAAGGGGGAGAACAGCTATGGACTCAAACAGCGCGCGAATACCCTACTCGGGAAGTCACCGCAACCAACAAGTTCTCCCGACCCAATAGGGTCACACGTAGCTCCATGACTTCATTAACACGTGGAGGAGCGGGTCCGACCTACCAATGGAGGAGAAGGTGAAAGCACTCTGGGACCTATGAAGGTCACCCTTCTCCATGGATCTCTGGACCCAGCCGCTCCCCCGCAAGTTCAAGATGCCAACACTGGAGAGGTATGGCGGGGGTACGGACCCGATGGACCACCTCAACTACTTCCGTACCCACCTGTCTCTCCAAGGAGCGAGTAAGGCCATGATGTGCCAGTGCTTCCCCGTTACCCTCAGGGGAGACGCATTGCTCTGGTTCCATGGCCTCCCCCTAAATTCCATCTGTTCCTTCAACGAGTTCGCGGATAGCTTTTTGAACCAGTTCGCCTCCAGCGGGAGAGAAGAGAAACAGCTGTGACACCTGATCCGCCTCCGTCAGAGGATGGACGAAAGCCTGAAGCGATTCCTCAACTGCTTCATCACTGAGGTGCGCCAAATCCCTTAGTTCTCTGACGAGCTGAAGCTCAACGCCTTCGTTGCTACGTTAGTAGCAGGGGATTTCTTTAAACACCTGTCGCATCAGCGCCCTCAATTCTTCCGGGAGTCAGAAGCCATTGCTCGAGCGTACATCTCGGCAGAGAAAGCCAACGAGGCAAAGCGTCTCGAGCGTGAGGACCGCCCTCTGGAGGTTCCCAAACCAACCACCGGCAAGAAGAGGAACGGCGACAGTAGTCGCTTCCAAGAGCGCCGCAAGTAGTCACGTCCTTCGCTGGGATCGAGGAAGGAGCACGGGCCAGCGTCCCTGACTCCTCTAAACGATACCCGTACGAACATCCTGATACAGATCCAGAATGAAAAGTTCTTCAAGTGGCTGAAAGTGCCGAAAGGCCTGAGCGGCGGTGACGAATGAAGTACTGCTAGTACCACCGCTGCCTCGGACATTCCACGGAGAACTGCGGAACCCTGCAGCAGGAAATAGAAGACTTGATCCCCACGGATGGTTCGTGAAGGACTCGGGGCAGGCCCCCGCTGCCTTAGAAGGTAAGGCAAGCGAGCCTCTCAGGAACCGTATGGCCGCTGGCGTGATCAATATGATCTCAACCGCGCTGATCAAGAGCAGCAGGCAGACACAGCCTGAGCAGACTTCCAGTAGTAAGAGAGAAAAGATAGAGGATAGGAGTGATGTCATTAGCTTTAGTAGTGACGATATGGCTCATGTAACCTTCCCCCATTCAGAGTCCTTGTTTTATCCGTCATCGTTTCAGATGACACGGTTGACTACCAATTGAAACAGGTCTTCGTTGATAATGGAAGCTCTTAGAATTTGCCGTATCTTGGTGCCTTTTTAAACTTGGACTGATGCGAAGCTAAATGAAAGCGGTCGACGGCCCCATATACGGCCTGGACAACGAACTTGTACCTGTACAGGGGATAGTCCAGCTAGAGGTCACGATGGGAACTTACCCGCGTGTTACAACGCGGGAGCTAACATTCCTCGTCGTTGATCTACCGTCCGTTTACAACGCCATCCTGGACAGACCATTCCTCATGGCCTTTGGGGCAGTTACTTCGATTCCTCATCTAATGATGAAGTTTTTGACCCCATACGACGTAGGGGAGGTGCTCGGGGACCATGTGATGGGACGGACGTGCTATTTGTCCCAAGTTGCTCCAACAGCGCCAGACTGCCTGGAAGGAGACTTAGATCTTTGCGATGAAGCCACGCTACAACAAGCCCAGTCAGGAAAGGCAACCGAAGTAATTCCTCTGGAACCTGCCGAGTCAGAAAATTGCGTACATGTGGGCAGCTCTCTCCCTCCTGCCGACCGTGATTGACTAATTACCTTCATGCGGAAGAACTACGATGTATTCGCGTGGATTTCTGCCAACATGCAAGGATATCGGTCGGAGTAATAGTGTACAAATTGGGCCTTGATCTCGGCCACAAGCCCGTGCGGCAATAGCGCAGGAACCACTCCGTTAAGAAGTTGGTAGCTATAATGGAGGAAGTAAAAAGATCGTTAGACGCTGGATTCATTAAGGATGTTTGATATCCATACTGGCTATCCAACGTCGTTCTTGTGAGGAAGAGCAACGTCAAGTGGCGGATATAGGTGGACTTCACCGACGTAAATAAAGTTTTCTGAAAGGACAGCTTCCCTCTCCCTGAGATCGATAAGTTGGTGGACTCTACGTTCGGGCACGAACTTCTGAGCTTCATAGATGCTTACTCAGGTCACAATCATATCAGGATGCACTCAGACGATGAGGAGCATACCTCCTTCATAACCGACCAGGGGACGTACTGCTATAATGTGATACCCTTCGGCCTCAAGAACGCCGGGGCAACCTATCAGCGTCTAGTGAACAAGATGTTCGAAACTCAGATCAGGAATAACGTGAAAGTGTACGTTGATGACATGCTCGTAAAAAGCAAGGTAGCTGACGACCATATCCGTGACCTAGAAGCGACCTTCTAGGACCTCCGGGCACACAGAATGAAGCTCAATTTGGCTACGTCAGACACGGCACTCAACTCCATGCTAGTCAGAGAGCACGAGGGAGGGCAGTGACCAGTGTACTACGTGAGCAGGGTATTGACAGACGTGGAAACCCGCTACCTACACATGGAAAGGATTGCGTTAACACTCACCTATTCGGCACGGAAGCTACGACCCTACTTCCAAGCTTACCGGATCGTCGTTCTAACGGATCAACCCATGAAGTCGATCCTACAGAAGCTAGAAACCTTTGGGCGACTAGTCAAATGGGCTATAGAATTGGGAGAGTTCGATGTAAAGTTCCAACCGCGGCCGGCCCTTAAGGGTCAAGCCCTAGCGGACTTCACCGTCGAGGCGACGACCCCGACTCTAGATGACCCACACAGCTTGGGGAGTGTGGACGATCCTGACATTCCAACATGGACCCTAAATGTGGATGGGTCATCCACCCAGACAGGCAGCGAAGCCGGAGTCATGCTCAGGACTCCAGACGGCATGGAGATTAAGTATTCCGTTACGCTGACCTTTCCCGCTACTAATAACGTGGCTGAATATGACGCCCTTCTGGCAGGGCTTCACTTGGTAAAGGAATGCTCCGCCAAGTCACTGGTCGTGCGCAGTGACTCGGAGGTTGTGGTCAATCAAATCCAAGGGACCTTTGAGGCGTCGAACCCGCAGCTTGCAAAGTACCTAACGAGAGCAAAGGCCCAAATCCCAGCCTTCGAGCGCTTCAAGATTGAACACGTGCCTAGGGCCGAAAGCTGGAAAGCTGACCAGTTGGCTAGGGACGCAGCTGTAGGCTCTCCGGAGCAATACGCCAGGGACCTGCGGGAAACTCTGGCCGTACCCAGTGTTGACATCTCAGACTAGAAAGTGCTACAAATTGATGAGGGCGACAACTATATAACCCCGTACCGAAAGTATCTAATGAACGAAACATTACCTGAAAATGGCGATGAGGCCAAACGGGTCAAGAAGACGGCAGGCTAGTACACAATCTTCGATGGGAGGCTATATAGGCGAGGATATTCCACCCCTTACCTAAAATGCCTGACCCCTGAGGAGGATGAGTACGTCCTGAGCGAAGTCCACCTCGGCATATGCGGCTCGCACGTCGGAGGGAAAAACCTCGCATTTAAGATCATGCGATAGGATCTCTTCTGCCCACAATGAAGCGAGATGCCTTGGAATTCGTGAAGAAATGTGAAAGCTGTCAGCTCCATGGATCCATGACGCACCTTCCTCATACGGAGCTGCACAATCTTCAATCCCCATGGCTGTTCGCACAGTGGGGACTCGACATCCTCAAACCGCTACCTTTGGCTTCCGGATAAAAGAAATTCTTCATCGTTGGCATCGACTACTTTATCAAGTGGGTAGAGGCAGTCCCTCTGGCTCGAATCATCGAACAAAACGCGACAGAGTTCCTCCGTAAAAACATCGTCTACCGTTTTGGGATTCTCGAGGTTATAATGACAGACAATGTAACCCAATTCACCGACAAACAATTCACTAAATATTGCGCAAGTCTGTGCATCAAGCTGGTAAATACATTTCTGGCATATCCCCAGGCAAACGGGCAGGTCGAAGTCACCAACCACATGTTGCTGCACGGATTGAAGACCAAGCTAGAAGACGCAGGGGGCTCGTTGGTCGATGAGCTACCTTTCGTGCTTTGGTCGTACCGAACAACTCCGCAAAAACCAACGAGAGAGACGCCGTTCAGTCTCTGCTACAGGGCTGAAGCCATGGTCACGGTTGAAGTGGGGTTACCCTGCCTGCGAGTTGAATGTTTCGATCCAGCTACGAACTCCCAGAGACTCAGAGAATGCCTTGATCTGATCCCAAAGATTCGAGATGCAGCCCGCCTGAGGACCACAACCTACCAGCAGCGTATCGCACGATATTACAACAAGAGGATGAAGGCGCGCCCGTTTGAGATTGGAAACCTAGTCCTCCGGAGTGTAGAGGCCACGGTAAAAGTCGCAAGTTGGAATAAACTTTTTCTTGGTTGGGAAGGCTCATTCCTCGTATCCGTGATCCTCCGGAGCAGAGTGTACAGGCTACGCGCCCAGAACGGCAAACTAGTCCCTCGGACCTAGAACACCGCCAACCTAAGAAAATACTACCAGTAATGC
>JAOVVI020010318.1:0-13138 GCA_028571085.2 Nepenthes alata
CTATTATGGAATTTTAAATTGAGGTCAAATGATGAAAAAAATTGAATTAAAATTTAAATTTGGATGGGGGCATCAAGTTGATAGGTGCCTGACCGGTGTCCGACGCACTCTCTTGCATGGGAAAGCAAAATGATCACACCTAAGGGACAGTTAAGCACGTGGAGGTAGAATGTCCGCACTCGAGGTACGCCCAATGTGGCACTTGTGCACTATAGTATTTATCGTGGGGCCCGATGCATGTCTGACCAGTGCTTGAGCGCCATTTCAGTATAAACAGAATATTTTACTAATTTTTTTTTATCATTTTTAACAGAATTTGATAGAGGAGAGAGAGAAGGAGACAAGGTGAAGAGAGAAGGTGAGATTGGAAGTCAAAGTAGTTCAATTCAAGTGAATTAAAGTTAGAATTTTGATAATTTGGAGTCAATGTAAGTGTATTTCAAGCTTTATTTATTTATTTATTTATTTATTTATTTTTTGGGTATTTCTTATTTTAAATACTCATACATAATATAATTTTAAAGTTATAATATTTGTGTTTAGTATATGCATGTGAAAGTTTACTAATTTCTCTACAATTATACATAATTTTCATGTCCAAGCATATGTATATTGTTTGCCTCAACTAAATTTTATATTGTTTTATCTTACATGTTTGAATTTATGAATCTAATGACTCTTGTATGCCTTAAATTTGTATATGAGGTTCTGCATGTTTAAAATAGTTAAGTATAAGCATTATATGTGTTGAGAAATTATATAAATTGTTCTGTATGTTTTGAAATTCAGTAAAATTTTCTACACTTACTAATTTTTTTGCACTATGTTGAATTTCTTGCATTGCTATATTAATTTAACATTCAATGTGTTAAAATTCATTAAAGCTAAATTACTACAAAAAGTATAAGTGATAAATGGTAAGGATTTACAAAATTTAAAGAGAAAAATTTACAATTGTGTTAAGAATTATGAACAATTTCTTCGTAATGAGAAAATTATGGAATATGAAGAAATGTGTAGAAAATTGTAGTAGAAAATTAGCCGATAATATATTATAGTATATCTTAATATATTATAGTAGAAAATTAAAATTGAAACCTATCATCTACAGGTAAAAGCGGCGTTTGGCCCTATTTCTATGGGTATATATATAATAGCTTACCTACAAATTTTAAATAGTAGTATATAGCTTTTGATTGTGTAAAAATAAATATAACCCAAATTTTTATTCTTTGCTCTTTTAGTCAGTGAGACTCTACTGACCATTGGTCTCATAAAAATTATATTTCAGTATGATTTGACGACATAAAATGGATAAAAATATGATAAGATAAATCTAAAAATCCTGTATAAGTGTTCTAAAAATTTTAGTAAACTGATTATGTAAATTGTCATGGAATTTCATAGTATTTCATTGAAATCTAATGAATTATTCCTTCCAAAATAATTTTAATATAAATTATGTATGATCAATTGCTAAATTATTTGCTTACTAAAGGGTTTAGCATACTCTTTATTTCTATTTTATTAGCCATTCAGATAAGAGATTTGAATAATTGTAAGATGATCAGAATTAAGAATTAAAGTTGTTTGGGGAGTTTAGATTGAAAATATGGAATGTTTAATGTTGTATTATAGTTTTGGATAGTAGTTTAATGTGTTTAAGTTAATCAACTTTATGGTTTGTAAGTTATAAGGTAAATGCTGATTTAGTTGGTATCATGTGGAGGTAATTTATATTGATTATATTATTATGGATAAGAGGTACCAACTGTTTGGTAGTAGGCAAGAGTAGAATTTAGTTTCAGTTTATTTATGTATTATATGCATGAGCCCTTATGTAAAGTCGACATGATAGTTTGGTCAGTGATGGAGTCAAATGAGACATGGTATAGTATGGATCATGTATATGGTTTATATTATTTTATTTTGATCGGTTGATATATCGACGTGAAATTCACGTCTAATATTAATTGGATAACTATTCAAATAATAATAAATATGGTTATTAATTGACCAATGATGGGTTTGGGTTTGGGGTTTGGGATGTGACAATTAAAGTGATATCAGAGAAGTCATAAGGAGAATGTCATCTAGACAAGGAGGCACATTGTGCCTAGCTCTCGCCCGGATTGAGGGGAAAAGTACTTGAATATAATGGCCAATATGGTGGATATTATAAAATCCATGGTCCGAGGATCGCATCATTTGGAGCCTACTCTAGTTAACCGGGTCAAAATAGCTTATGACCGATTCACCAATGAAATGGTGCCTAAATTCATTGGTGACCCGGATCCCACCAAAATTGAATTTTGCATCGGACGAATTGAAAATGTTTTTACTATAATTCGATGCTTGGAGGAGTTTAAGGTGATATTCATCTCATACAAGTTGGAAGGAGAATCGGACCATTGGTGGTCAATGAAGAAATGAGCAATAGGTTTGGAGAACGAGGAAATCTCTTGGGACATGTTCATGAAAGCTTCTATGGATAAGTTTCTTTTAGATGAGTTTAAGAGAATAAAAGGCAGATGAATTAACCCATTTGAGACAAGAAAACTAGATTGTGGTGGAGTATGATGCCAAGTTCATGGAACTGTCCCACTATACCTCACATGGTCCATGATGAGGTGAGGAAGGCAAGAAAATTTCTGTAAGGTCTTAATGATGCCATTTGAAGGAAACTTGTAATGCTAAAATTGAGGACTTACGAAGATATGTTAGAACGAGCTCACCTATTTGAACAAGAATTAGAAAGAGAAAAATTCTTTGAAAAAAAGAATGCTAGTAGTGGAGGCTAAAGTTTGGGTCAATGTTCGGGGTCAGGAAGATCCCACAAGAGATCACGGCCTACAGACAAAGGAAAGAAAGGAGCTGAACTTTAAGATGTACCAGGTCCTCAATCATCAATGCCCGTATGCCATCTATGTGAAAAATCTCATGGTGGAAGGTCCTGCTACAAGATTTTGGGAGCCTTTTTCAATTGTGATCAACCTAGCCACATTATCAATGATTATCCTCATCCCTTGAGGCAAATGGCAAGGAAGCCAAGTGTTTTAAGAAGTGCTTTTGTGGTGACATCCCAAAATGCAGATGTGTAACCAACAGTGGTGGAAGGAAAACTTGCCCATCTTTGGAATTTCAGCACATATACTTATGGATTTGCAATCCACACATTCATTTGTATCACCTATGGTTGTTCAATATTTATTGTCACCCCCAATGGTTATGGATTTTGTATTAGTGGTGTTAACACCTATGGGACCGTCCTTACTCACAGATATCATGTATCCTAGGTGTGTGGTTTCGGTCAATAGATTACAGTTACTTGTAGATTTGATCTTGCTAAATATACAAGATTTTGGTGTAATTTTATGCATGGATTGCCTAACAAGTTATCATGTTAGCATAGATTATTTTCATCAGATGGTGTATTTTGTATATTCGGGATGTGAATCATTTTATTTTCAAAGAGTAATGCATAAATAATCCCCCTATATGATTTCGGCTTTATATGTGTGTCATTTGATGGAAAGTGGGTGTCAAGTCTATTTGGCTTATGCAAGCACAATTGGGAGTCATAGTGTACCAGTAAGGGACATATCGGTAGTATGTGAATTTGAATATATTTTTCTAGAAGATCTTTATGGATTACCACCGACCCAGGAGATTGAGTTTAAAATTGAGACCATACTTGGAACAGCACCTATATTGAAGGCTCCCTATAGAATGGTACAGTTAGAGGTCAAAGAATTAAAGAAATAATTGTAAAAGTTGCTAGAGAAAGGTTTCATCCAGCCAAGTGTATCCCCTTAGGGTGCACTTGTACTATTTCTAAAGAAAAAAGATAAGACTATGCAGTTGTGTATAGATCATTATGAGTTGAACAAGATCACCATAAAAAATAAGTACCTATTGCCAATGATTGATGACTTATTTGATCAATTATAAGGAGCACAAGTATTTTCAAAGATTAATCTTCATTCATGTTATCATCAATTAAGGATTAAGAATGAGGATATGGCAAAGACGGTTTTCCAAACAAGGTATGGATATTATGAGTATTTTGTTACACCTTTTGGGTTGACTAATACTTTTACAACTTTTATGGATTTGACAAATCAGATATTTTAACTTTATATTGACAAGTTCATGGTGGTATTCATTGAATACCATTGAAGACTTTCTGATATACTTAAAATGTTATGATAAGCACGAGATGTATTTGAGGATTGTACTTCAGAAACTGTGAAAAAAGAGGTTATATGCTAAGTTGTAGAAATGTGAATCTTAGCTTGAAGAAATTATATTTTTGAGCCACGTTACTTTGAAAGGAAGTATTTCAATTGATCCAAAGAAAGTTGAAGTGGTAATTAATAATAGTCGACCGGCAACGGTAACTAGAGTCAAGAGTTTTTTGAAAATGTTAGGTTATTATTGAAAATTTGTGGAGAATTTTTTCAGAATTGCCATGTTATTAACTTGCTTGATGAGGAATGTGACGGATCGCGGTTCTAACAAAAATTCGCCAGTGTTTCGACAGAAAAATGGCCATCAGACTGATACAAAACTTGTACATTAATATTGTTCAATAAATACACAATCACAATACATCTCAACACAGGATCCAAAAATTACAATAAACATATGGCACCAATGTCCTAATTTCGGGTATGACGTTGGCTCAGACAAGATTCCACTAGGTATCCAAATTAACCATAATAACCTGCGGAAGTGCATACATCATCAAATACAACAAAAACTATACACTATATATATCATCATTATCAATATACATGACCATTAAAAATAATACAAAAGACCCCATAAGGTACAAATCCACAAGGCTAATTCCACAAGATCATCCTCTGATTCTTCAAGCCTAGCCGACTTCTAATTCTCTACCCCGCCCTCTCAAGCGCTGACTCATGCTCATCTAAAGGTAAGAAAAAATAATAATAGTGAGTCAAATGCTCAACAAGTATAATATAACCAATGACAATAAATAATATATGCAAAATAAAATAGAAGAAGGATACATGAGCATCATGAAGATGTATAAACATGAAACGTGAATAAATATATTTTTGAAATTTATTTATCTTTCCCATTTTACTTATTCTTCATTTAGGTTCTAAAACATGTAAAAATTTTATTATCTTTGCTAACATTGGCCAGTAGGCCTTACAGACTAAAGGAGCGATCGATCGTAGTCTGAATTGTATTTTCTTCTATACAATCAAAAACCATCTCCTCTTATTCAAGATATAGAGGCGGGCCATCTACATATAATCCTTGTAGACAGGGCCTTAGTCGCACGTGGCACTTAGCAGACAATGTTATTCCACTATAATATACTAAAGCATGCTAAAGAATATCACCCGCTATAATATATTGTTAGGATAATCTTTGAGTTTTCACTAAAATATACATTGTATGCCACGGAGTACTACCATTTAAAATATAAATTCATGGTCTAGGTTTCATAATTTCTTATTCTTTGAGGAAAAATCTACCAAACTTCCTTCATAAAGTTCTCATTCTGAGAAAATGAATCATACACATATCAGACTGTAGTATTTTCTTCGTATACTTACATAATTTTTATATTTCTTATGGATTTAAATCTTTACATGGTTTAAATTATATGTATGAACATCATAAAGTATAAAAAAATATAAATTCTTACTACCGTGAGCCAAATATAACTTTAGAGCTTTCAGACAATAATTATCATTGTAGATACATGTAACATAATTTTTGGAGCATATATGAGTTAATATATTTAACGTACATATGGTTAAATATTACTATTCACGTCCAATAATATTTCAGAATATATAAAATAAACATATATAAAATATATTTCTATAAATACCAAATATACGGAGTACTCGAGCCCATGAAGCTAGAGTTACGAATTTCTAAAGTCAAATCATATATAAATTACAATTAATTCGGGTAAAACCAAAGAGAGTGCGGATCAGGGTTCTGGCAAACATAATTACGCATAAAACTATCAAATCGGACACCCAATCGATAAATAAACATGACAAGGCATGAGTATCCATATTCTAAAACCAAATTATGTAAAAAATTCAAAAATTGGTAGGTAAAATCATCCGGACGCGGGGTTAGGGTTTCTGTGCGAAATACTGATTAAGACTAGGAAATTGGACATGAAATTCACATATGTGCATACTTAAATCATGGTTAATAATACATATAAATTTAATCGGGTACCATAACGAGAATACCCAAAAAAATAAAATCAAAGTGTAAAGAAATGAAAGATGAGGGTACATGTGCACCTGTCTCAATCCAATCTATCACTTTTCTTACTAGTTTCAAGCCAAATTTGAACCCAAGAACCTCGATCTCTCCCCTCTCTCTTCTCCCTCTCTCTTCTTTGCGTTGAAAGGTCGCAAATCTACCCGAAATAAAATCCTCTCGAATTTTAAATCCCAAACTGGCGCTCGAGTGCCAGGGCAGGTCCCCTTGAACGAGCCCCCGCGGCGCTGCCTCGGGTCCTTGGCAGGCATCCCCCACCGTTGCCTTATATCGCATCCGAAACTTAATTTTTTTTACATATATTAGTTCTAATTTTGATTATATTATCTTAATTATCTGAAATTACAATATTTTAAAAATCGGTATATTATAACTCTCCCTCACTTATAGAAATTTTGTTCTCAAAATCTAACAAACCTCAAAATTCAACAACTGGGGAAAATACTTTCAGAATTCCTTTTTCACGAACTTATGTTACATCCTTGATCAAATGACCTATCCTAGAGGGCCTTTACCAAATGAATTATCTTGATTTTCAGTACCTAATATTTCCTATCTAAATCTAGGTTGGAACCTTATTATAAGACAAATTCCTAATCTCTAAAACGGCTTAACCCGATCACTTACTTCCTCAATTTTTGATACATGGGAGACATCAAGACAATTTACCAAATTTGAGTGAAAACCAAATTTATTGACTATTTCTTTGACTTGATTCAGAACCTTGAGCGAACTTATGAACTTGTACTTTAATTCATCTTAAACCTTGAAAATGATCGTTCATTTGGATCCTCAATCTTATTTTAAAATCTCTGGGCCATGGGTCACATCCTACTGCTTTGCTACTATGATTGACCATTTACTGGCGCTCTGAAAATCCTCTAGCAACTCAAATTCATAAATCCATAACAGGCTCCTAGGTTACATGGCATCTATGGCCCCAATAAAATCCCAAAGGTATCGATATATCTAGGACAACACCCATAATCTTCAAATTACAATCAATTTAGGAAATATAACTGAAGTAATTTCTTAAAGTTTCGGTATAGCCTTGAGTCACTATCAAAGCCTCAAAATTTGAATATTTAGCAACTTATCATTTCGTTGGCATACCGACAAGTTAACTTATTTAATCTGATCATTTCAACCAATTTGTAATAAATGGACCGTCCTCACTAGCTAATCCACAAGAATTCCGAAGCCTTAATAGTCCGGATACATCTCCTATGAAGCATCAAAAATATCTAAAATATAAAGACTCCCAATATTAAATTATCAACACCAATATTCACTTTTCTTAAAAGACACCGAGATTCGTCTTCTCAATCCTTAAGTAGATTTACCCGCTAGCACTGTCATATGATCATCTTTTCTTAAGATACAACTATTTAAACTCTTAAAATCATTAGGCAACAACCATCTCTAAAAGCAACTCCTATAAGTCATTGAAGAAGGGACTTCAATTGCTAACTCTAAATCACAGGTGTAGTAATTCCAATTATAGACTTTTCCTCCACTTAATCCAAGGGTAACCACCCATATACTATGCAAGGAGAACATTATCCTAAATCTTTCTCAAAAGTATCATATTTAACTGTAATTTACTTAATCCATCGAGATCAACCCAACGGTGTGGTCGACAATTACCTTCCATTCCTTAAATTCATTGATAAGGTCATCACAATATTGACCTAAGTATGGCATGAGGACCCAATCCATAAAGTCCATAAAATATGAATGAATCTATAAACCCAAATGGCACTACTAGAACTTGTAACGGCCATATCTTATCCTGGGTACGTCCACGAGCATAACTCCCAATTATCCACAATTAACACTACTTTGGATAAAGATCGATCTTATTGAATATTAAGCATTTCTAAAAGATCAAACAATTGACCTATTCATTCACAGTGCTGCTTATCAAACCATAAATCTTCTGAGCACTCTAAATTTCCAGTCATCCACGATTATCCTCATCGGTTCATCTTACTCACCTCAAAGGTTCTGGAGTATTCCACTGCGGGCACCTAACAGATGCTTCCTCGATTCTGTATAAAATCCTTAAGAATATCGGTGCCGTCTCCGACACAATCTTGAATTATTGATCAAAGATAAATCAGCCT
The DNA here is from genome assembly GCA_028571085.2 of Nepenthes alata. Taxonomy (NCBI): domain Eukaryota; kingdom Viridiplantae; phylum Streptophyta; class Magnoliopsida; order Caryophyllales; family Nepenthaceae; genus Nepenthes; species Nepenthes alata. The sequence goes on from JAOVVI020010318.1 coordinate 8,418, forward strand.
AAGCTTTTTCTCTAAGAAATATCCTCAAATATTTATATCGCCAAAATTTCTTAGTGACCACAAGATGACTTCTAGGTGTAGTCTCATTTACTAGATAAACTTGGCACAGATCCCATAACATGACCTTTAGGCAAAACGATAATAATTTTCTGTTACCTCGACCAACTTTGACTCATACTCAAAATTTCACAATCCGATTGCAAGATATAATATCCTTACAAACACGATTCATTCTAGCATAGTAACTCATCAATCAAATTACCACCAAAATCGGAGCAAAACTCGGTGCCACAAAACAATTCCAATTAGCCCAACAAATTATATCTGCGGACCCAAGAAGATGTTGTAGACCTCAATAGAACTCGTACAAAGCCTAGATCCTCAAATAGATGAATAAACTTTGGAAACACAAATAAAAATATAGATTCAAAATCCCAAATAATACATATGTAGCAATATTAAAATTTAAAAATTTTACCTTCCATCACGGTTGACGACCTCTACACCTTGAGCCATCACCGCAAAACCCAATCCAAAGCATTGGACTTCTTCAATGTTTGACCCACAGAATAAGGTCAACCCTTGATCATGTGGCCCACGGCCCAAAATTGTAACATGCACTCAACTTTCAGGGAGAATATTTATTCTTAAAAGCATCTACAAACGTATTCTCCGATATCTCTTTATCTTCCTAGCCCATAACTCTTTTCTCATCAACCACTCATGGTTGGCTTTGCCTTCTAACTTATGTGGGGAAAAACATCACCTTTCTCCTTCCGGACATTGGGTTACCACAATCACCATTATGATTCTCAGGATCTAAATTTTAAATTCTGTAAGATCCATACCACAATCACCTCGAATCATCGATTTTGCCTCACTTGACATGCTATTCAAGCATCCCAAATTCGAATCCTTGAATCAAGATCAACGTAAGTTAATCCTCAAGATATCCTTCTTCAACATCCTTTCTCTTGATTCTCGCATGGACTAGACCTTCTAAGATTCTCAAGTCTCGTCATCCCACTCAACAAATTCAAATACTCGGCCTCTTTATCACGTGGTTGACCACCTCCACGTGTCGACCTTCGTTTAAGCAGCGTAATCAGTTATTGATATACTTTCTAAAAGAAAAACAATCTGGGTTAGTTCATAACTCAGACACTAGCTAGGACAATCTAAATCAGGCAACCAAACTTACCCACTAATCCATTAGTTCAAGCCTAAGTTATACAAACTTAGACAATTAGAACTATCCGGTCTAATTTATTCATCATATACATTCATCTACTTATTTAATATGTCTTACTCTAATATAAGCTTTCACGTAAGATTTAAATCAAACCTAATACATTTTTTCTCTGATACCAATTGTGACAGACCATATTTTAACCAAATTTTTGCAGAATTCTAACAGAAAAATGGTCGTCTGATGGTTACAAAACCTATGTATTAACCCTATTTAACAAATATAGAACCATAACATATATCAATATAGGATCTAGAAGCCACAATGAATATGCGACACCAACGTCATAACTCCGGATATAATATTGGCTCAAACAAGATGCCACTAAGTGCCCAAATTAACCATAACAACCTGCAAAAGAACATGCATCCATCAAACACAGTGAAACTATACGCTATAAACATCATCATTATCAATATACATGACCATCAAAAATAATATAAAAGACTCAATAAGGTAAAAATCCACAAGGCTAAATCCACAAGATCATCCTTCAAATCTTTGAGCCTAGCCAAATTCTAATCCTCTACCCCACCCTATCAGGCACTGACTCGTGCTCATCTAAAGGTAAGAAAAAATAGTAAATGTAAGCCAAATATTTTAAAAGTGTAATATAATCAATGATAATAAATAATATATGTAAAATAAAATAGAGGAATGATACATAAGTATAATAAAGATTCATAAATATGAAACGTGAATAAATATATTTTTAGAATTTATTTGTCTTTCTCATTTTACTTATTCGTTATTTAGGTTCTAAAATATGTAGAAATTTTATTATCTTTGTGAACCTTGGCCAGTAGGCCTTACTAACTAAAGGAGTGATCGATCGTAGTCTGAATTATATTTATTTCGACACAATCAAAAGCCATCTCCTCCTATTCAAGACGCAGAGGCAGGCCATCTATATATAATCCCTACAGATGGGGCCTTAACCGCACACAACCCTTAGCAAATTACGATCTTTCACTATAATATATTAAGGTATGTCAAGAAAAATATCACCCGTCATAATACACTGCCAGGATAATCTTTAAATTTTTACTGTAATATCCATGGCATGATAAGGACTACTGTAATGGCCCAAATTCTAAAACATAGAAAGTCTCAATCATTAAGTTAATATAATGTTGGAGTAAAAGGGAGTTTATCCGGTCAACGCAAAGATGAAGGAATGAAGGGGAATTGAAAATGTACGGAGGCATTAATCCGGTCAACGCCAATTGACCGGAAATGTGAAGGGTACTTATCCGGTCAATGTCAGTTGACCAGAAGTAATGAAGGAGCAATTATAAGAATAGAAGGCAAGTCGGGGTAGTTCAAGTTGACCGAAATTATGTGGTTACTGACCGGAAAATTTAGGAGGTAATGTTGACCGATTTTAAGGATGTTGTTCGGAGAAATGATGACCGGCATCAAAATGCGGACCGGCGTCAAGAGGTTGACCATAGAGTTGACCGATTTTAGGAAATGTTGAGAGCAAGCCGTGGCTGGCGGCTTATGTCTCAATGGCCGACTGTCTTATAATCCCAACAAGACGGTCAACGCAACCTTGACCAAGTTCTGAATAGGCATAATTTTGGAGACCATGAACAATGATTTTCAGAGACCTTGATCTCCGGAAGATAAGAAGAAACAATGATTTCCGGAGACCTTGATCTCCGGAAGATAAGAGGGAACAATGAACTCCAGAGACCTTGATCTCCGAAGATGATTGAAGTTTTGAGACTGAAGTTTTGGAGACCTTGATTTCCGAAGACGTTGGAAGGCAAAATTCTCGGAGACCTTGATCTCCGGAGAACATTGAACTCGAGGGCTAGAGTTTTCGGAGACCTTGATCTCCGGAGATGATGATATTAAAGGCTAAAGTTCTAGAGAGCTTGATCTCCGGAGACGGAAATGGAAGAGACTTTCGTAGACAATGAAGATGATCTCCGGAGACGGAAAGAGAAGAGATTTCCGGAGATGCTTTTTTCGGAGGCCATTTAAACGGCTTCCAGAGACGATAAACGTAATCTTAGGAGACCAGTGATAGAAAAATGGAAAATTAATCCAGTCAATGCCAGTTGATTAAAAACGTAAAGGGAGACTTTTCCGGTCAACACCGGTTGACCAGAAATGATGGGGCCCTACAAAATGTAAAAGGAAAACTAAGGAAAAGTAAGGTGGAGCCTCTACGTGATATAAAGGGAAGTTAATCCGGTCAACATTAGTTGACCAAAAAATGTGAAGAGAAGCCAATGAAGAGTTGACTGCCTGATTGATTGACATGATGACTAATTATGATTAAGGTCTGGATGTTCATGCCTGAGTAGGTAACCTATTTTCAACCACCCCTCAGTGGTTGTCCTGCCCTACCTACTACCGCCAGACCAAAAGTCTATAGATAAGAAACTAAAGAATTCAAGGAAAAAGTTAGGACTAAGCTCTCAAAAGAACCCAGAATTCCAAGCCGGCTCTAAGTTAGGAGATTCAGAAAAGTGTACTCCCTATTTTTAAGTTCATGTTTTAATGTAAGTCTACTCCCTGTTTTTAAGTTCATATTTTAATACAAGTGTATCCCCTGTTTTTAAGTTTATGTTTTAATGCAAGTGTACTTCATGTTTTTAAGTTCATGTTTTAATGCAAGTGTACTCCCTGTTTTTAAGTTCATGTTTTAATGCAAGTGTACCCCCTGTTTTTCAGTTCATAGTTTAATGCAAGCGTACTCGTCTTGTCTTTAGTTCATATTTGTAATGCAAGTATACCTGATTTTGATGAACTTATGTTAAGGAATGCGATGATAATTGCTCTGATCATCTGAATTAAGGAAGAATTTCTATTAACGTCATGTTTAAAAGAAGCTGTGTTACGTGTTTTCATGAAGACCTCCGATTAACCTTACTTACTTGCATGAAGTCTGGCCATGAATAGGTTTTTAAGATATCTGATTTCAATATGCGTAAAATGACCTCCGGCTTTGATAGATAAGACCTCCGGCTTTTGATGAAAAGATCTTTGATTTTTGATAAATGACCTCCGGCTTTTAATAAAAGATCTTCGGTTTTTGATAAATGACCTTCGGCTTTTGATGAAAAGATCTTCAACTTTTGATAAATGACCTCCGACTTTTGATAAAAGATCTTCGGTTTTTGATAAATGACCTCCGATTTTTGATGAAAAGATCTTCGATTTTTGATAAATGACCTCCGAATTTTGATAAAAGATCTTCGGCTTTTGATAAATGACCTCCGGCTTTTGATGAAAAGATCTTTGGTTTTTGATAAATGACCTCCGGCTTTTGATAAAAAGATCTTTGGCTTTTGATAAACGACCTTCGGTTTTTGACGCAAGACCTCCGGCTTCGATAAATGAGACCTCCGACACTTTGATGAAGATCTTTGATTTTAAGAAGTTAAAGGAAAGGCTATTAATGTCATACGGACTTTTGTTGTTTGAAGTTAAGAATGAAGGCTACAAGAACAAGGAA
>JAOVVI020010319.1:0-13136 GCA_028571085.2 Nepenthes alata
TAAATCATGATCTTAAGACAAAGGGGAAACACTTGCATCAAATCATGATCTTAAGGGGGATACACTTGCATTAAACATATGATCATCAAAAAGGTGAGTACTCTTGCCTGACTTCCTTTACTCCACCTTGAAATTCTAGTTTTTTCTTCACTAGAAATTTTTGTCGAGAGCCTCTTCCTAACCTCTTTCCTTAAGCTCTCAATTTCTATTTATAGGACTTTGGTCTGATGGTCGTAGGTGGGACAGGTCAACCACTCCGAGGTGGTTGGGAGTTGGTGACCAACTCAGGCATGGTCATCCTGACTCTACTTTTTGTGACGGTAGTAGGAGGCAGGTCAACCACTCATGGGTGGTTGGGAGTTGGTGAGCAACTCAGGCATTATCACCCTGACTCTACTTTTCATAAGTGCTTTCTTCACTTCCGGTAACCTGGCCTTGACCGAATTTAGGTCTCTCCTTTTTACACATTCCGGTCAACTAGTGTTGACCAAAATCTTCTTACCTTTAACATTTTCGGTTAACTGGTGTTGATCGAATTACTTTCCTCTTTCCCTTCCTTTCAGTCAACCAGTGTTGACAGGATAAGCCTGCCTTTACATTTTTTGGTCAACAGACATTGACCAAATTACTCCTTTCCCAACGCTTTCTGGTCAACACTTGTTGACCAGATTACTATCCTTATCTCACTTTTTGGTCAACTGGCGTTGACTGGATATCTATCAATTTCCCTCAAATCCTTAATTATATTGACTTGATGTCGGGGATTTCTATGTTTTAGGATCTGGGCCATTACACCATTGGTGGGCTATGCAGAAGAGAGCCATGAGAGTGGCAGAAAATGAATTTTCTTAGGAGATGTTTAAAGATGCATTTTTAGATAAGTATTTTTTGACGAACTTACAAGAATAGAAGGAAGATGAGTTTGCTCGGTTGAGGTAAGGAAATAGGTCAGTAGAAAAATATGATACAAAGTCTGTAGAATTGTCTCGCTATATGCCACACATTGTCCAAGATAAGGTAAGGAAAGCAAAAAAATTTCAGTCAAGGCTGTGGGACGAGATCAGAAAGCTGCTCATGACTCTAAGGCATCGAATTATTTGAGTGATTGCCTATCTTCCTAGAACGCGTTTGAGTGAATGAAACCGGATCATCCATCCATGTATTTTTTCCTTTTTGTTACATAGTACGTCCGCTGATGTATGGTTTGTACTTTATAAAAAAAATTAATTAATGAATGGAATTACTGTACATTTTTTGTCTTCATCGTATGTCTTTGACACTCTTGTGTACTTTGAATGATTTGAATCTTCTAATGTTACTTTTGACCGCTCGGTCCTTGTCAGTTTGACGGTGTGGCCCCATTGGCAACTCGGCCTTATGGTAATTTGACTCACGACAGCTTGTCCTGACACTCAATCAGGACGCGATCGGTCAAACCAACCTCCAGTCCACTAGGGCCTCACATCGCCGGTCCGTGATCTGACGAGGTGACTTGGCAAGGATTTGATAGCTGTGCTGCATCACCGTCATCATTCAATCAAAGTATCAGAGTGCATTGATTGCAATGGGAGGTGACGCCTAGCCCGTCACCATAATGCCGCTGGTGAAAAGATGCATTACTTCGTTGCCTTCAAATGGGGTCATTGCTAGGTTAGATCATTGGCTATTTAAGCGATGGCCCTTAACCGTTTCCTCCATCACTTGGGGTCTGTAAATGTCCTAGTCCTTGGGCTTACCATCTTTTTGTCTAACCAAATTTTGGTCTTGTGAATGGCTCATCGAGATATTATTAACATTCTGACATCATCTACCTCTTCACTGAGGGTGTCATTTTCCTTTGTCTTTGGGTCTTTGGATGAGGAGGGATGTGACGGACCACATCCTCATTTCTGTCATTAACTACTATCATAATTATCTAATGTGATACATATATGTATAAACATACACAGGATCCATACAATTTTCACGTTATCAACGGCCCTAACACCTTACTATAGGAGTACGATGTCAGATTTTGATAAGAAAAAATACCTACTAAAAATAATCAAATAAAAATAACTTCACAGTATCTTGCAAAAATATACATAATATTCATAACAATCTACAAAAAATGATACTACACTAATATCATTAAAATCTAATATATCATTTCATACTTCTAAAGTTTTACATATATTTAGTACATCAAAATCATAACAACAAAATCCTTCTTCCTAAGCATCAGAAACAAAACTCCCAACCTTCATTCCTACTCATCTGATATCAACTCATGTGACTTATTTCAAGGTTAGTAAAAATAGTAAGGAAGTTAGTCAAATACTTAACAAGGTATCACATATAGCAATAATATACACATTTTACTTAAAACATATCATCAGAGGGAATATAAGTCATAATACATTTATAGGCATATAACATGGGCAGAAAACATTAACACTATGCATTTAACATTCTTTATCTTATTTTTTTATTGTCATAATCGTCAAACACATTGAAAATTTATTTATATTTAGGGATCAGAACTAGTAAGCCTAACCAGTTAACGAAGTGGGCCATTGAGAAAAGGATTGTGTATGTTTTCACACAATCTAAGACCATGATATCCTATTCAATTCTCAGATATGGGCAGTACTACTTATACCCATGTAGACGGGGACAGAATCTACTTCTATATCCCTCGCGATTACAATGAGGCAGTTTTTGATTTATCAATATAATATTTTAAGGCATGTTAGAAAATATTACCCTTTAAATAATCCATCGATCTAATTTCTTACTTTCTTAACTTAGAAAAAATTCTATATTTTATTTCTTAATTCTTAATTCTCACTTATTTTAGAGAACGGTTCATATTTTTCTTAACGGAGTTGTACAGTCTCTTATTTCTTTTTATAATGTTAGATGCAATTTTATCATGTCAACTTTAATAACATGAAATTTGGACAGTAAATCATATAATAGAAATTTATAAATTTTTTTATAAATTTAATGAGCATGTATCACACAATTAATATGTAGTATATTTTTATCATATACAAATAGCATATAATACTTTAAAATTTACAATTATGAAGCACAAACATGTAAAAATTATTTGTATCTCTAAACATGAAGAAAATTTTAAGATAAAATAAATAATTATAATACAGATAATTAATCAAGAATTCTCAATAAATTTCACTATAGATCATGGTAGACCGATAAATATGTAATTTTTTCATGCTTGGACTTTGTAATCTTAGTTTGGATGAGTATAAAAACAATAATACTTGAAAAGAATGTAAATAAATCACAACAATGAAAAGTGGAAGCTAAAAATGTACTTGCCAAAATTCTTACTTCAAACGTTTCGATTTTAACTTCCAAGAGCTTTCTCCGTTTTCTCTCTCTTTTCCCCCTCTCTCTTGGTCCTTTGCTCTTTGTTTTCTTTCATCTAATCCTTTCCACCACTTGAAATGTGATGGAAAAAAATCATCGGCCGACTTTTATAACAAACCCGTGCTCACCACTTAAAATGTGTTGGAAACAAATCCTCAGTCGACTTTTATAATAAACCCACGCTCGAGTAGCAGTTGGGCGCAGGCCGGTGCAAGTATTCTTGAATTTGTTCCTACTAGGGTGCTAGGGCACGCAGCGAGCACGCCCAATTCTAGAATCGGCACCTGCAACACCAGTTCAGGGCCGAGTGCACAATTTGTGCAGTTTGCAATTTTACCCTTTTAAACTTTATTTACCGCATCCTGTAACTTTAATTTTGATTATATTATCTTAAATAATCGCGATTAATATAAGTTAAACTTGATCTTTACAAGGAAGAAGCTATCAAGTGGTAACGGAGGTCATTGGAGAAGATGACATGATGGGCGTGGTTGCCACAGAGGAGGGGTGCCACTCGGGCACCTCGGTTGCTGATCCCGATGGGGTCTTAAGGGAGCCTCCAGGCCTTGAGTCTTTTAGGTCTTCCCACCAGGCATGTTCATTCTCTAAGAGGTAGCACAAACTCTTGCATGCATATTTTTTCGTTGCGGATACTAGCTAACTACTCTTTCCTGCTTGATAGCAATGAAAGGTGTTTCACTGGAGGGAGAAAATTGCATGCTTGCGAGGGGATGAGATCGCTCACTTGTTGCGCACGCGTCTTGATCGAGTCACTAAGGAAATAGTGAGCTGAGTTAATATTGCTATCAATGAGACATTGTAGAATCGGGCATGTGTTGACTGTCTTGACCAGGCTCCATATGAATCTAAGGCAAGACTTTGAGAGCTCTCTGAGGCTCATGCCCGGGCTTTGGGTCGAATTGCCTTACCCGAGGATGAGCTGAGGACCAAGCTTCGTCCTGAGGAATTGGGCCCAGTACTAGAGGGGCGATTCTAGAATGGTGTTTGCTTTTACAGGTGAACCATTTCCATGGTAGCTCCAAACTTTCCTATCATCTTTTCGGACTCACAAAATGCTGGAGCTAGTCATTGTACTAAGCTGATCGAATACCAAGAGCTGGAGGGTAGAGGGTCCATGCTACTATGTTCTCCACGGGGCCCTTGGCTTAGTATAGGTTTCATAGTAGGCTGTAATAGTGTTTTTGTATTTCGAGGCTGATAGATGCATTTTCAATGTACACTCTGAATCCATTAATAAAACATGCTAAACCGTTTCGATTATTGTCGCATGTTGTGTGGTTTAAATATTTGAGCAATGTGATTTGCTACTTATCGACCGTCAATTCGGGTAGCGTCCCATTCTTCTGGAAATCCAAACTCGTGGAGATTTGCCCCAAACACTAGGTCGAGAAGAAGGCTAGTCAGTTCTACCTTGAGCCTGCCAGAAAAATATGTCACTAGTTTGCCACTTTGGGAAATGGGGCGTCGGGGTCTTCGAACCTACACGTTGTTATGCCGATTGGCCATCCCAAGTCTGTGAAGCCATCATCACTGAACATTGAGGTTGGTCATCCGCGCAAGGTGACACAATGTTAGATGATCATTTCTGACGATGTTTGATTGACGTGTTACCGCGTCTCCATGGTGTGGCATGTGTTATGGTCATTATGGGGCATGTCTCTTCGATTCCCCCACACGATGCCGTTTTGGTACAGGCATTAGCTTATTTATATCCTAGGCCTTTTCCATTTTCCATACCATTCCATCTTGATTCAAGTCACTTTGCTTCCGCAATCTCTTCTTGCTTTTTTATCCATGGCTTTCAAGAGCGTTCACACGATTCGGTCTGCTGTCACCGCCTAGGACATTGAGTCCCTATTTGTTTGGTACATGATTCAAAGTATCATGGAGTTCTAGTTGCCAGGCGTGGACGAGAGAGCATGCTCCCTATCGGAGGGGTATATCACGATTTACGAGTCCTATTTGAAGGGAGGACTTTGTTTTCCTGTCGCGCCATACTATACGACGTCCTTATGGCTCTGGGAATCCTGGTGGTGGGGCTTCAACCTAACATCATTCGGTACTTGGTCTCCATGTGCATTTTTTACCATCATTACGATTGCAAGTTCAGCGTCAGATCGGCGAAGGTGATCTTTCACTTCAACCAGAGCATGGACAGGATCTCGATATCCCTGTGCTCAGAGTTCCACTTTCGTGGGGTGAATCTGGAATCGACTAAGAAGTGGAAGGATCGGTACTTTTATTTGGCGATCCCTTCCGAGTGAGCACCTTCGAATGGCTGGGGCAACATGCAAGCTTCTCTCGTTATTACTATGGAACGCTGGGAGAAACTACTAACGGATCTCATTCGAGAGCATGTCAATACATTCTAGGAGAGAGGCCACTGGTTAATCACGGAGGCCTTTGTTAGGGTCCAATGGGAGCCTCACTCCGTGGGGATGACGTAGCCCTAGTGTTGCCAGTTATGTCTAGGAGGAGGCTTGGAGTGCTAGTTATCTAGGAGCCCTTCGATAGGGTTGCCAAGTGGCAGGAGACCTTGTCTGACTCTTCTTCCAACGATGATCGAGCCATACTTATAAGGTATCGATTTTCAGAACATAATATATATGAGTAATCAAATTAGTATTAGAGGATCAAGGTCTAAGGGTATGGGAGGAAGTGGATCGAAGGGCCGAATACCTGGAATTGGTGGAATTGAGAAATGGTATTATAATCTCAAAATATTAATTCGTAAATATGATTCGGTTTTTAAATTATGGTGATCTCGATGTATTAAATTAATATAATCAAAATTAGGCTCAGAGTATGCGAAAAAATATATTTTGGAGTCAGAATTGGGCGGTGGTACCGGGTGACTCATTGGGCGCGCGTCCCAGCAGGTCTACACCTACCGAGCGCTCGAGCCCCTGTAGCTGGTGCCGGATCCAGGCTAGGGTTGCCTAATGTGCGTAAAATTCATGTTCGGGTTCTTTTATCCGTTGGCTACGCGGCTTCTGTGGGAAATTAACGAGGGAGAGATAGAAAGAGCTCGAAGGGAAGAGAGAGAAGGAGCAAAATTGAGGCTCTCGGGTTCAATTCCGACTTGGAGCTAGTTATAGAAATAATAGATCGGGTCAAGGTAAGTTCCCCCATAACCTTTTTATTCTCTCTTTCAATTTTTATTCATTTTCTCTCGTGTAATTTCGTTCCGATACCCACCCAAATTATGTAAAACATGGAACCCATGATTATTGCTTGAAGTGTTTGTTATTTAATGCTCAATTTTTCCTTTGATTTGCCAAACCCTAAACCCGTGCCAAGCTCGCGTACCCCTTTCCATTTCAAATTTTATACATATTTTCCCTCAATTATGAATTACCCATGTCCTAAATATGTATATCTATCAGTTGTGTGCCCGATTTTTCAAGTATTGACCCATTTGGCATGTCCAGAAGCTCTAAAAAGTGGATTATTATTGTTCACATGAGGAAATCTAAAATTTTGTATGATTTCACCTTATTTAATTGTTATCTAAGCTATACTTATTTACATAAGTATATTTATGTGCTCTGAAAAATTATGTTTGTGATCCATTTGTGAAGGAAACGTTGTCCGGAGCCCCTAAAGTTATATTTGTCTCTCGGTGGTAAGAATTCCTATTCTTTCCTATGCTTTATGATGTTTATGTACATAAACTAAGTTGTGAAAAGACTCAAATTCGAAAGCAAGATAAAATTATGTGAGTATTCAGAGAAAAATTTCACAATTGGTTATATGATTGATTTGTTCTCCCGGATGGAGATATTATGAAAGACGTATGGTGAACCTTCCCTCAAAAAGAATAGTAAATAAAAAAACTAAGACCACAGATTCATATTTTGGAGGGTAATATCCCTTGGCATGCCATTGGTATGACACTGGAGATTCAAGGATTGTCCTGTTTGCATATTGTAGCGGGTCATACTTTTGGCAAGCCTTAGGATATTACTGCGGAAAGACAAAGACTTTCACTGGGCTCCGGGAGACATTGGGGCATATGTGATTTGTTTGGCCCACCTCTGGGTAGATAATGAGACCGTATGACCTTAGATCATGAGGTTATCATGATCCTTTAATCGTTCTTCCATACCTATAGCAAGTAAGGCTTACTGGTCCTAGTTCATAATGATGAGTAATTATGTATAATCTACATTCCCAAAAGAAGAAGGATAAAATCTAAGAAGTCAATTATATTCTAAAAGCACATTCGATCATATTTTATATTTGTGCATTCTCATTATACTAATATATCTCTCTTTTACTTTATTCTTTATATATTATTCTCGTCTTTAATTATATTACACTTGTTGAGTTCTACCGCTTCCTTACAGCTTTCCTTACTTCTAGATGAGTACAAGCTTATACCCGACAGGGTGGGGTAGAGGATTAGAAGTTGGCTAGACATGAAGATCTTGGGCGATGGCTTGAAGGCTTAGATTTTTGATTTTATATCCTGTTATAGAGTATATTGTATTCTTTCGATGGACGTGCATACCGTTGATCATATTGTAGTTTATGTAATTAATTTCTACTGTATTTGATGAATATAGTTACTTTTACAGGTCTACATGGTTTAACTATATACCTAGTGGTATCTTGTTTGAGCTAACATCATATCCGAAGTTATGACGTCGGTGCCACATATTATTAATTGTAGTATTTGGATCCTATGTGGTTTACGGATATGTTGGAGTTTATTTTAGGTAGATTTTTGTTATTGTATGAGATATTCTATAGGTTCTGTATTTGTTTGACGACTATTTTTCTGTCAAAACTCTACCAAATTTTTGATAAGAAATACAATCCATCACACTTGGTATCAGAGAAAAAGATGTCTTAGGTTTGATATGAGTTTTATGTGAAAGTTTATATTAGAGCAAGAAAGATCAAATAAATTGATGAATTCATAGGATGATTAAGATAGATCGAATAGCTCTAATTTATATGACTTAGGTTAATAATAAGTCAGGATCAATAGCTAAGTTTGATTATCTAGTTTCGGTGTATTGTACCAATTTTTGAATATCATAATTTCAAGTAATTAAGGTTATAAATAAAAAATAATAAGTTTCGAAGGCAATAGGAGGAATAAAATAATGGCCGAGGAAGCAATACGGCTAGACAATAAAGTTGACCAGCCCGATTATACTGTTAACCTGCCAAAATTGTTGACCAGATTTGAAATCGTTGACCGGATGAAGTGTTGGCCGACAAAGAAATATTGACTGGCATGCTCTAAGGAAGAATTTGGTCAACATACCTTGACACGCTAATATGCATTATAACCGACTGATATGCATAATAACCAGCTGATATGCATTTTGCCAAAATATTCGGTCAACACATTGACCGGCTTCTTGTGCCATTTTGCCCGGTATGGCAAAGTGGCTGGTTTACACAAATTACCGGTATGCATTGAGGAAAAATGACGGGTATGCATTTGAGGTAATAATGACCGGTATATATTTAAGTAAAAATGACCGGTATGTATTTGAGGTAAAAATGACCGGTATGCATTTGAGGTAAAAATGATCAGTATGCATTTAAGAAAAAATGACATGCATGCATTTGAGGAAAAAATGACATGTATGCATTTGAGGTAATAATGACTGATATGCATTTAAGGAAAAATGACAAGTATGCATTTAAGAAAAAATGACCGGTATGCATGATTATTACCGGAATGAGCATTATGACCGGTATGGACGAATTTATTGGTCAATTGGTTGACCGACTGATTAGGACTTCTACTTGGTTGCGCCATTTTATCTGATATGGCAAATTGACTGATTTGCATAACATGACCGGTATGGGTGGAATTACCGGAATGAAAATTTTGACCGGAATGGGTAAAATTATTGGTATGGAAAATTGACCGGAGTAGAATAGAATACCGGAGTAGATTATTGAACAAATAAGATAGTCAACTGAAACAGACGGTTGGCAAAATGGAATAATTGCCGGTCAAGAGAGTTGACCGGAATAGATTGAAAAGCAAAAAAACATTGACTGGATTGAATGAGTTGACCGGAGCTAGCTTATGACCGGAGCTGGCTTATGATCAGAGCGGCCAAGTCTGAGTAGGAAAAATTTGAAACTTTTTAGAAAAGAAGATTGAACAAAATATCAAAAATCTGGAACCTTCTAGATAAAGAAATTGGACAAAATATCTGAAGTAGGTAATCTAGTCCTACCTACTTCCACCTACCCAACGCTTACAAATACTGGCAGAATAAGGAAGAAAATTGCTAAAAAGGCTAAGGCAAGTGTACCCTGCATTTGTATTAATCTATATTTTAAAAAACCTATGGGGGATTATTGTTTACATGCTCTTCTTCATTAAGTTCTACATGATGCATGCTATGAAGGTTGTTTTCTTATGTTGTGAAGGATTTCATGATTCAATGCATGTGTTACATTCTGAAATTCCAGTTTGCAACAAGATTCGATAAAGCTTAAGTCATGATGCTTTAAAAGGCCATTTTGCATATTTAATCCTGTCAGCAAATATCAGTTTGCATTTGTCGTATGTTTGCATGTTTGTTTGATGAAGTAAGCATGCTCTTAAAAGAACTTTGATTATTTGCTGAATATGAACATCTGACTTTTGTGCATTAAGAACTTTAGACGATTGCTCTTAAGAACCATGGACTTTTGAAAGCTCATGATTTATGAAATCACATTTGGATGGCCGAGTAGTTGCAGGCATAAAATGTAGCCGTTTCTGATGGTTGAGTAGCTGCAGACCTTAATGTAGCCATTTTTTGATAGTCGAGTAGCTGCAGGCCTTAAATGTAGCCATTCTCTAATGGCTGAGTAGCTGAAAGCCTAAAATATAGCCTTTTTTAATGATCTAGTAGCTGTAGACCTTAAATGTAGCCATTCTCTAATGGTCGAGTATTTGCAGGTCTAAAATGTAGCCAGCTTTTGACGAAAATTGGTTTTGGAATTGAAATATGTTTTGGAAACCATTTCGCATGAAAAATGATTTTGGCTCATGTTGTAGGATTCTTATGAAATGACTTCGGCACGTGTTTTCATGATACTCTTATTCTGTTCTGATTCAAAGGCATAAGCATGTTTTAAATTTCTGTATACATTGCTGGGAAAATCTGCTCACTCTTGCTGTTTTCTAATTTACAGACGAATAAGGATGTAAGCCAAACGAGAAAACTTAGATTAAAGCTGGACGGACTAGAATGGAAATGAAGGTTGATCCGAATTCATGAAACAGTGTAGACCGACCATGATGTACGAGTTTTGGTTATTTTGGAGACTTTTGTATATTGATTTTGCTATGAAAAAAAGAAAAATTTAATGGATACTTAATTGCTTCCGCTAAAGTTTTTCGGGTTGAGTAATTTTGGGTTTATAGTGGCATCTCATGTGTCTTGGCTGACCAACCTAGGACCTCAAACAGTCAAGATGTGACTGACCTACTTTATGGCCATCTTGTTGACCGGCCGTTTGCGATCCTATGTACGAAAAGAGCTTTTATGCAATAAATTTATATGTTTTTTTTTCAAAGCTTATGAGGCAAACTTTAAATTTGACTACTGACGCAGGTCATATATGGGAGTATGACCTGTTCCATCACAGTTAGTATTAGAGAAAAAAAGATACCTTAGACTTTAATCTGAATTAATGCAGAAGCTTAGGATAGATTAAGATCGATCAAATGAATAGATGAAGGCATAGGACAAATAAGTTAATCCGGTTAGACTTTGTTATTCTAGCCCGGACAAATTGGTTAGCACTAAACAAGACCAGCTTATTGTGTATAGAAAATGTCGTGTCCTAGTTACTGCTCATACCAAATTATAATCTGACCGAGTTGCTTTTGTTTCAGAAGTTGAAGGGTTAGCTAAAACAATGGAAGATGGCAGAATTCGAAAACCTATGGGTCTATAGCCCTGGGTTATAAGGTTTGATTTGGGATATTAAAGTAGAAAATCTAATTTGAAATCCACTTTGAGGTTAGCAGTTCTAGGATGATTGAATTGCCACTAGTTGAGTTGTTTGGGATAATGACTATCAGACGAACATCTGAAAGGTTTCTTTTGAGGCTTACTATAACTTGATAATTAATTAAATATCTAGGTGGATGGATATGGCACTAGGAGGACAATTCTATTTGGATCCCTATGGTTATGTAAAGGAAGATCAGTTTTAAGAAAGATATAGAGAGTCTTTCAAATGATTATGTGGGAATGGTTGATCTGATCAATATTAGGGTCATTGTTGAAATTGTGCCTAAGGAAATAGAGAGTGTTAAGGTCTTTGGTTGCCTAGATGAAGTATAGCTCATTGCCCATATGTTGAGTATGAGACAAGCAGATGGTGGGCTTTTCAGTATTACACTCCATCTCTTAGGAAGTTTTGGAGGAACATAATGAACTCCGATGATGTTAGCCCCTAATGGATAAATCATTGTCTGATGAAATTATGTATTTCGATGTCCGATTTGGGTCTATCTATGTGAATGATTACTGGTCTAATTTGTATTTAAAGTATTGAACTTTGATGAGATATTAAGAACGATTTGGATGGCAAGTTGCCACAATAGTGAAGATGATCTTGGGTAAGAATATCTTGACTTGCAATTGGAATTGTGAATTTTGAGTATGAGGAGGAGTTGCAAAGGAGGTGATGGAATTAATATCGCTAAGTTATATTATAATGATGTGTACCAAGTTTAGATGGCATGTTAGGCCATACCTGGAAGACATTAACTGGTTATAAAAAAATTTGAGGATGTTACTAAAGAAGAAACCCTTGTGGTTTTGCTCGGGGTTGTTCCAACAGTACAGTCCTTGGGTGTTAATCCGAAGATCTGATTGGAATGAATAAGTTGGCCTGACAATAGGATGTTAAGTTGCTAAATGTTTGAGTATTGAGGTTTCAATAATAACTTGAGGATTATATAGAAATTTTAGGATGATTGTTTCAGTTGTGGATTTTGCCTTAGAAATACTAATGCCTTTGGGATCTTCTTGTGTTATAATGGCTATGTAACCTAGGTGTCTGATATGAATCTTTGGGCCAGAGTTGCAGTAAAAAGTTGATCAGAGTAGCGCAACAAAACTGTGTGGGACCATAAGATCTCTGGGTCTAATTTGAAGTCCAAGGTGAATGACCATTGAGGCTTAATAATTTGAGAGTTCGTAGCAACCCGGAGAGACTACCGGTAGAATATTTAGTCTCTGAGTTTAATGAATTATGAAAATGTTTTTCACTCCCATAACTGATAAAATAAGTATGTGATCCAAATGAGTTGATGAATGAGAACCTAGCCTTTTGATGAAGTCCCAGTTTAAAATTTTAGGGAAGTGAATCAAGTGTTGTGGATTGGAATGATTTCAAGGAAGTAACCTCAGATGCAAAAGAAGAAATTCAAGAGGAATATCCTTAATTGTTGAATATTGAGGTTTGTCAAATTTTGAGAATGAAATTTCTATAAGTGGGGGAGAATTATAATGTACCGATTTTTTAATATCATAAGTTTGCGTAATTAAGATAATAAATCAAAAATAATAAGTTTCGAAGGCAACAGGAGGAATACGATATTGGCCGGGGAAGCAAGACAGCTGGACAAGAAAGTTGACTGGCCAAATTATAATGTTGACCTGCTAAAATTATTGACTAGATTTGGAATCGTTGACGGGATCGAAGTGTTGGTCGACTAGGAAATGTTGACAGGCAAGCTGTGAGGAAGAATC
>JAOVVI020010320.1:0-13136 GCA_028571085.2 Nepenthes alata
TATAAATAATAATCGGTATTAAATAATTAATAATAATAATAATCATAACTAAATAAAAAAATATAATAACAAATAATAATAATATAATAACAAAAAAAGGAAAAAAAGAAGAAAATAAAGAAGGAAGAATGAAAGAAATGAATGAATAAGGAGAGGAAAGAGGATGAAACTGCTGGCCGATTTTGTTGTGACGCCTTCTACTGCTCCTGTCAAGCCACGGTTATTGTTCCCATCGCCGTCGATTAATCGATGCTAGAGAAGGTCGCCGTGACTATTCAAAGTCGTCGCTGTCGTTAATCTGTGCCATTGCTACAATGTCTCTACAAATCAGGCAAGTTGATTTGAGATTCCTTAACAAGTAATCCTCCCTTGCTTTACAAGTAAATTTTTCCTTTATTCGTGTTGATGTTAATTACTTGCTTACATGCCCTGATTTTGTGAAAATTGGTTGTATTTCGGTGGTAAAGTGAGAAATTGGATGGAAAAAGAGCTTTTGGCTCTAGACAGTGGGAAAATAATTTTGGAAGAGTTCAAGATACATTGAGGCTTGAAAATTTTGTGTGTTCATGCCACATAATCGATATTTTATAGGATAAAATACGAAAGTTAGGATTTTCCTTTCCTACTATGGGAACCGCGAGGGTTGGGAAAAACAGAGCACAATGCTCTGTTTGGTGCCATTGGTTTGATACGATAATCAATGGTTAACGGAACCATATAAATTAATGTCTCATGGTTATGACATATAATTAATTTTCCAAAAATTTCAATTTGTTTGAGACTAGAACAAAAATCTTGAGGTCGCAGTGCCGATCGTCAATTGATGAAGTTAGTTGCTGTTTGGAGCTATGCCGTGTTTCTTGATTGCAAGCAAAATTTTCCCAGATCAAAGTAATTGCAGGCATGAGTTTGGGATCGTTGTTGATTTACTGCAATATGTTTCGATATATAGATATACATGCATAGAGGGATGGCATATACAAGTCATGTGTATATTTTGATTTACATGTAAATGAATGTTAATGCATAAGTATTATTAGCTATCGAATATTTATAAATATGGGCATAAATATATTGAAGTATAAGTTAGTTAAAGTAGAAAATGTGAATAAATTATTATGATTAGACTCATATAGATTTAGTAGAATAGTTAAAAAAGATTTGAAAATTGTGGATCTCTCTCGGTAACATTAGACTAAAAGGAATTTTGTAACCTTGGAGATTATATTGGGACACCGAATGAATTAGAAAGGATTTAATAAAACATTAGGGTATTTGATCAAATTTTTAAACTATTATTTGTACTTTATTTTCCTTTTTTCTGATAATGACATTATTTACGTTATCTATGATTTACGTGTATGAGATCCCGACCCCAAAAATCATGAGAATGTGGGAAATTGAGTTCAGTAGTAGGAAGAGAAAGTTAGGCCCTGTAAGTTCCCGATTTCCAAGATATAATTAATATGTTGAGAGGTTTTAGATTTTCAAAATATGGTAATCAGAAGGTAATTAATTTGAAACAAATGAATTGTGGTCAAAAGGAATGGGAGGAATCGGATTAAAAAGCCAAAACTTCAAGAATCAAAAAAATCGAGGATCGAAGTAGTGAACCGAGTTTGTAAATAAGATATTGGGCTTTAAATTATAATAATCATGCCCGATTAAGGTTACATAATCAAAATTAGGGTCCAAAGATGCGAAGAATTGGGTTGGACGGGTCAAAACGGGTCTCAGATGGCAAAAATACAACGTAAGCTTGCTGCAGGCTCGATGTGGGTCTGACCCGCGCTCGAGTAGTCCTCGAGCGCAAACGGGGCACGAAAAATAGAATGCACCACTCGAAGTACGCTTGAGGCGCCACCCGAGCATATTCGGCAAACCGAGCACTCAAAGAGCACCCAGTTAGCGCTCGTGCGTGCCCACCAAATTACACTAGGTGTCTACTTGGTGGTCGAGCACCGCCCGAGCGCCGATCACGGGCCCAGTCACATGATCTCTTTTCTCCCACGTTTTAATTGGGGATTTAGGGATTTTGGGGCTAGTTTGCAGCAGCTCTCAGCAGTGATTAAAGGTGGAAGGAGAGGAAGGAGAGAGAAGAGAAAGGAAAGGGGGAAATCGACTGTTCAGTCCCGATCTGAGTCACGGTAATTATAGATCAAATTCAGGTAAGTGTACTCCGGATATTATTTACCGTTTTTACCGTGTTTTAATACCATAAATATTTTATTTATGCTCTAAATCTCTCGCTCTTCGATATTTGACATGAATAATGCATGATTCTTGTGATTTTTGGACTAGAGTTCATGCTTGGATATATATACTGTGACCGATAACTCTGATTTCATGATTTGGCTCACGTTTTACCTTCGTTTCATGTCCGAAAGCTTATTGCAAAACCCTAGCTCAAAAATTGAGGATTTGGTGCTTTAAATCCGTAATTTCTATTATGTAAAAGTTGTTTTGTAATAGAATACTACCCATGTTATGATTTGTGACTGAAAATTTACATGGAAGCTTACTGTTAAGTTTTCAGTGGATTTCTGGAGCATTCTGAAGGATTGATTGTGAAATCCTAGCTAGTTTCTGAAGTTTGATGAATTATCCATAGAGAAATAGAAAGAAAATATTTCCGATACTGTTAATTAGGGCCTATGACTGATGTACAGTCGTGTGAGGTTCTCCGGCATGTATTAGGACATTACGCTGGTAATCGGGGATAACTCTATCATGGAGTTATATGTGGTCTTCCCTTCCTCAAGGTGTTCCTGTGGAGGCTATTAATCATCCGATCCTGGAGGCTAATTATCCTCCGTTGGCTTTGAATTGTGTGTCGTAAACACAATCGGTCCCTGTTATCGTTCCTGTTCCTATCCCAGGATTATGTGGAGTGAACACAATCTATCCCCGATCATTCGCCCCATCGGTTAGTAGGGTATACTAGTTGGACCATTGGGATATTTAACTAGAGATTTTTGATAAAAGTAATCGAGATTTGGAACTGCTTTATGAAACTATTATATGTTTAAATAGAATCATGCTTTGCTCCTGTTTCCATGAGCTGCTCCCATTCCTCGGACCTGATATGAATGTGTTTCTTTGTCCTAACATGATTTATATTTTCTGAGACTTGTGTATATAAAAATTACGCTTTCTTCATGATTATCTTACATGATTCTGCTCATCTGCATTTTATGACCTAAATATGCTTCCGTAATCACTATTTTTTCACATTCATGCCTTGTTTGTAACTGCAACTACCTTATTGTATTACGTTTTGCATGAGAGTATTATGTTATGCATATTTTAGTACCTTACTGGGTTTTGGCTCACTATTTTATTTTTTCACCCCAGATAAGGATATAGTGAAAATATTGGATGATCAGACAATTAGAGTTTAGCAAGGAAGGTTCTGAAGCCTTGGTGAAGCCTTGAAGATTACCTTAGAGTAATATTTTGAGAGATTCTGATAGTTTTAATTGTAAATATCTGAATTATAGATGGAATTATGTATAAATGACTCTTGTTTGTTCTGTAAACTATTAAAATAGTATTTATACTTTCGTAGGTTTCTGTTAAGGTTATAGATACTTCCGCTATATGTTTTTTTGATTTCTGTATAGGTCTTAGACGACATCTCTCATATTAGTTCTGATGTAGTAGATAGAATAATTGATCTAAAGCCATGGATGACGTTCGAGATCCTGTGAATGCGTATTATAGGATGTGAATTATGATGTTTGGTTAGTTGTCTGCTTGGATGGGCTTATTTATATGACTTTGTATTGTACAGGTTAGTAAATATACAGGTTGTATTTTTGGTTTCTCTCTAGTTATGGAGAAGACTCTGTCAACATTTATGTAAAATTTAAAGATTTTAAATTGATGGATCCTATTCTGTATCTGTCTGACGGAGGGTCCTGTAAGGTTTTGGATTCATTCCGTCATAACGTGTGTATGGTCTTTATCAGCACCGAATGATAATTCTTTCATTGAAATTGTAAAGCCTTCTTTGCATCATATTTCATTGCATGAGTATTTAAATTATTGGCTTTGTATAGTTAAGGTTAAGGAGAGCGTACAAAAATATTAATGTATCAAGTTGAATGGGAGGCCACGACACCTTAACGTGGTCCACACTTATCCGATACTAATTTTCGTATCATGGTGATAATGAAGTATATTATTTATTATGGAGGGATTCTTATAGCCATGTGACCATCGTAGGAGATGATATCAAGGATATTATTTGGTGAGGGGTATTATGGATGGTATGGGTATACTATATGTACAGCTTTTGGGAGGACTGTAGGGGTAGTGAGGATATTATGAATAACCTCGTTACACTTACCCAGTCGTTAGGGATGTAAATATGCGGCCTTTGATTTATGGTGGCAGAATAAAATCAAAGGAGATTCATTGTAATATTTCGTCATTATTATTACTTCTCGAGTTAGGGATTCAGTGAAATCCACGAGTTATATCTGATAGAATCCATGTGTCAAATTTTACGATATCTAGATTTAGTGGAATTCATGTTATTTATTATTATTCGATTTTAGGTTGTTCACGTTGATATTCAAACAATGAGATCCCTTTATTTCTTATGAGGTGAGATTCTGAGGGATCTTTGCCTCTTATTTGTTAAATCTTATGATCCTTGTTACAATAGGGTTTGGAGTGACCTCCTTTCTTATACATTTGAATCGTAAATACGATGAAATATAAATTTTTGGATATATTTATCAGTTGGATATTATATTATTATTCATGACACTTGGCATACAATATATATTGTATATTTAAAACATTTATTATCATTCCTTGTTTGTTTTTGAATTTATTATCACTTGTTAGGTATTGGCTCACTCTTATATTTTATTGGCTCTATATTTAGTTGATTGTATAGTGCGGATTGGGTGATCCTACTTTTGTTATAGAATCTCAAGATAGAGAAAATATTGGAGATAGAGGCTAGTGAGCAGAAACTCTAGAATCAGTTTTATTATTCGAGATTTTATTTAGATATTTTATTAGAATTATATTCCGAAGATAATAATATCGTATACATTTATTATCTTGAAGGAAATTATTATGAGAAATATAATTATTATATTGACTTTAATGATGTATTTATGAGGATGATTAAAATTGTGAGTTTTTTCGTGGTTGGTCTGAATTGGGTCGAGTGACTCAAGTTTAGGTCATCACAGTTATGATATCAGATAATTAAGGTTCTGTGTGAATATTTGAGAATCTTTCAGAATTGATAATATTTGGGAATATTTGATGATTCAATGATATTTGAGGATTTAGATTTATTTCTAATAAATTAGGTTTCGACAGAGAATAGTATTTGTTTTGGAGGACTGTTAAGGCTTGGTATTCTGAAGTTTGGATTCACTAAGTGGTTCAAGAATTTAATATATCAGTGATTATTTTAAGTCGGGTAAAATTTTATAGTGCTCATTGAGGACTTGAAATATCTTTAGTGATTCTAAGTCTTGTAATGTATCGTATATTTTGAATTTAGGATCGAGGAGGTCTAGATTAGGTGGGAATGGGTAGGCCAAAATATTAGAATAAGTCACATTTTGGATCATCATTTGCATATTGTTGAAGTGATAAAATACGAGAGTGGACTATTCTTTTTGCGGAACTCATGATGGCATGTGGGAAAAAAATTCTTGAAGCCTTGAGGGCAATATGATTGGTGGCTCTCAACCCGTAGCACAAGTTGTTAGTAGCTGACTCACAGAGCTCAACAGTGAACTTGTGAATTTCTATTGTTCAGGTGCTTAATAGATGAGGACAACCGGAACTCATTTATAAAGATTGCAGCGTCAGATCATCACAATTGTTTTTCATTGTATAAGTGACCAAGGGTCTAGCAGTGCCGGTGATATGCCATTCATTGTCGTACACTAAATAAGAAGACACTAACTTCGTTCAATTGGCGATAATCGCAGAGCCTAGTAGAACTTTCACCATTCTTGATCAGGCAGGTTTCAAATCCCAATTGTAGAAGTGTTGCACATCAGCCATGTACTTTTGGATGATCCATAGCTTTCGCATCTACAATGGAGTGGGATGAATTATCAATTAGAGACATTATTATCAACTCAGAGATTTCCAAATACGTTATGACCATATTACTAGTACGAACACCGTATAGAAGAACAACTTCGCTAACGAGATAACCTGAATAATCACCTTGATTTCAAAGACCTTATGAGATGGCATTTGCGGAACTTAAGGAGTTAAAGTTACAATTGAAATAGTGATCATGTTTGATCGTCATCAAGTCAAATTATTTACCATGGAAGAATTTAGGGTCTATAATCAAAGTAGAATGACAAAAAAAGAGAGAGGGTGATTTCTCGTTTTAGCTTGAATTCCAACAGGAATCCAGGCATTTGAAGACTCTCGTCAATAAGCCATTGATCTAACTTGAATTGCTACATGATGAAGGATGTCTTGGGATTTTAAGCTTGCTTCTGATTATTTTACCCTTACACTTTATCTTTTTGTTATTAGAGGAACTCATGTAGTATCAGTTGTAAAGCTGTCAATAGCTATATCTTTCCATTTACCTGAATTCTATTTTACCTTTATTACTGCAAAAAATAATCTATGTTCCCATAATTTTATTCCAACCCTTGTCTACCTCCATTTTTACTTGTATTCGCAAGAATTTTTGCCCTTGAGATATTGGGGTGTATCCATTTCACCAAAATTTGGCTACTTCATTGGCCATGGAGCTATACCAAAACATGTTTACCAATAACTGCGATGCTCCCAAATTATAAATTATCGATTCCAAGACTTGTGCCTTATTTGAAAGACGTGTTTGTAGTGCGAAACCTAGAAATCATGTCAATCTCCTTGATAACTTTCTTGGACAAAACAAATATATTATACCTATATACTTGGATAACGTTGAATATCACTGCCTTGATTTAGAGAATGAAGCTAGAAACTAATCATCTATAGGAGTTGGCCCAATCATCTGAACATACTGTAATTTTAATTTTTGATTTTCTATTTATTTATTTGGTTACTATTAGAGATACTCCAGATATCATCTTACAGTTGTTTAGGATAGAAATTATATTTCCTATATCTAGTTCTTTGTCTATTTTGGTAGGACTGATTAGTCTAATATTAAGTAATCAGTTCAAGTAAGGATTGAGTTAATTAATTTATTATTTGCTTGATCATGATTTTATTTTGGGTCAATTGAAGTCTCCCTGAGCATCTCATGAATGTGGAAGTTCATATCTTAATCCTTGCAAGATTCTCATTTTGGAAAAAAAATATTAAAGTGATCAATTTTTGAGTTAGATCGGTAATAATTATAATTTTGGATCATTAGACTTGAAAATCTAATTCTTAGGAGTTATAATTTTTGGAAGAATTTAGTCTATGCCAAAAGGTTGATTAAATTATTGAAATGAGATAAATGATAGTATAGAGGAACCCACTAATGAAATTTAAATTAGAAATTGTCAATGTATGGGTCGAAAGATGATAGTATTTGTTCAAGGTTATAAAGATAATTATAACGTTTGATTGCATCCTTTAAGGGCTATATGATATGCGACTTTGAAGTTCTGTCAGGTTATGATACATTATTATAATGTGATGACAATCATGTGTATGCTAGTAAGGAGTAATAATCAATTTATAATGGATGCATTTGAAGGTTGATAATTCACTAATTCATAAAATATTTTGGATGACTGTACATTAATAAAAAACCACAATAAGGATTATGAGAATTGAATAAGAGCATTTTATACTGTATGATTAAGGATGACTTGTAGAGTTGATACATATAGGACAATCAAGAGCAGGTTGAGGTTGTAGGACAATTTAAGTTTTGATTGTCGGCATCATTATTGAGGTCGACGACATGATATAGTGAAGAGGGATGCTAGTGCTTCAATTAACGATTCAAGTTATATACCATAGTTGTATTGTAGTTGTATTGGGAATGTGATTGTTATAAGTAGGTAATCCAATTACTAGTTGATTGTGAGGATATTGGAGATCAGAAAGATTGTGGACTTGATTTGTACAAATACTAGGTAGAGAGAGACTATTTTAATATTAGTATTTCAGTAGTGTGTGTATGACCTATTGCATAATGAAATTATGTGTCATTGGTTTCGAAGGGAGTAAAGGTTTGATAAATATTTGATTTGAATAGAGATACTTTTTTAGGTAAAAGTACCGATAATTAATTGAGAATCAAGACCAATATTTTGAGGATGAAATCCTTTTAAGGGAAAAGATTATAACACCCTGATTTTGACTCGGATTATATAGTGATGAACTTAATATAAAAATAAATAATATGATATATTGATATTTATAAATATTATAAATCATAATGGTTATTAAATAATTAATAATAAATATAATAATAAATTAGTAAATAGAAAAAAATAATAAATAAATAAATAAATAAAATATAATAATAAATAATAATGAAAAAGGGGAAAAAAGAAGAAAATAAAGAAGGAAGAAGGAAAGAAATGAACAAAGAAGAAGGAGAGGAAAGAGGGAGAAATTGCCGGCTGATTTTGCTGCGATGCCTTCTCCTTCTCCTACCGATCGATAGGAATAGCTACTTTCCGTTCTTCCTCTCGGTCGCCAGCTTCATTTTTGCCCTTTTCACTTGCCCTCATTTCTCTAAAAATCGTTGCCTTCTTCTTTTTCTTCTTTGGGTATTGTTACGAGAAAAATCAGAGAGGGAGACCAGGCCATGGTATTGTTGCTGTTGTCGTTGATTAATCGATACCAGAGAAGGTCACCGTGATTTCTCAAAGCTGCCACCATTGTTAATCTACACCATTGCTACAGTGTCTCTATACATCAGGCAAGTTGTTTTGAAATTTCTTAGCAAGTAATCCTCAATTTCTTTACAAGTAAAATTTTCCTTTATTCTTTTTGATGTTAATTATTTGCTTACATGCCCTAATTTTGTAAAAATTGGTTATATTTCAGTCGTGAAGTGAGAAATTGGATGGAAATAGAGCTTTTGGCTCTGGACAGTGGGAAAATAATTTTTGAGTAGTTTACAATACATTGAGGGATCAGATTCTAAAGGATCTTCGCCTCTTATTGGTGAAATCTTATGATCATTGTTACAGTAGGGTTTGGAGTGACCTACCTTTCTTATGCATTTGAATTGTAGATATGATGAAATACAAATTCATGGACATATTTATGAGTTGGATATTGTATTATTATTCATGACATTTGGTATACATTATATATTGTATATTTGAGACATTTATTATCATTTCCTATTTGGTTTTGAATTTTTTTATCACTTATTGGGCATTTAACTTACTCTTATATTTTATTGGCTCTAGATTTAGTTGATTGCATAGTGTGGGTCAAGTGATCCTACTTTTGCAGAAGATATTGAAGATAGAGGCGCGTGAGGAGAAACTCTAGAGTAAGTTTCATTGATCGATGTTTTATTTGGATATGTTATTGGAATTGCATTTCAAGGATAATAATATTGTATACATTTATGATCCTGAAGGAATTCGCTATGACAAATATAATTATTATATTGAATTTAATGATTCATTTATGAGAATGATTGAAACTTTGAGTTTGCTCGTGGTCGGTCTAAACTGGGTCGAGTGATTTGGGTTCGGGTCGTTATAGGCGTTGTGGGCCAAGCTCTAGGAAGGTGTTAACATCTGTCGGTGGATAGTCAAGGTAGTGGATCCAGACTTTCTTGTTGGTATCCTTGAATCTTTGGACCTTGGCGCTCAGCGGCGCAGGGACCAGGTTGACTTCTCTCGGAGCGGACAGGAGCCTCTCCCGCGTCCTCCTAGGAGCTCAGCCCTCTAGCTGAGATTTTTGTATTCTAATTTTTGTTTCCTTATTTGTAACTGTCGTTGTATACTAAATGTATTAATGAGAAGTCAATTCCATCAATGCCTCAAATTCTCCACCTTTGCCCTACTTTTCCTCTTTTTCTCCTCTGTTTGCTTTTTGTACTAGCTAGCCAACTTGTTGCACGACTTTTGGCTGGTTGTATCAAAACGTTAACCATCTCATACTGCCCACTTTATGAAATGATGCGGCGACTACCTCCTCATTCTGCGAATAGGCTTTAATTGGGTAAAAACATGTGTCGCTTCACACAAAAGCGATGCGACCCTTTGAACTCCGTGCGATGCTGTTTTTGGCCGAAAACTTTTCCTATATAACGGTAGTCCCTCTTGCGATTTGCTTCACTTCTTTGCCTCATGCCCTCTTTTCCTTCATCGTAGCTGATGCAAATATGATCAATAACCCCACTTTGCTTGGCTTCGAGATAGAGGCGTCTCCTCCTCCTACACCAGGATCCTCCTCTGACGGGGAGAGTAGCGACGGAAGGTTGCATTATGAGAGCAACGAAGGGGGTTCCGCCAATGTGGATGAGGATGATGAGTGGAATTATCTAGGCCCCCTAGTTTCTATCCCTAGGGTTCCCCAAGAGCTATCCCATCACAGGAAACTGTTGGCTCCTCTCTTCAGGTATGTCTTCCCTGGCGCATAGAGGCACAGTTGATCATTGGTAATTTCTCATTGCTAACTCCCTTTTTTGCTTTCTCAGCCTGCAAGGAGGTCTCATGAGTTAAACGAGTTCTTATCTTCACAAGGAGATGAGATCGCCCGTATGATGTAGGCTTAGGCCAATCTTATGGCTAAGGACATGGGATGTCGTGTTAACACGGCGGTTGGAGAGGCACTGTAGAGCCAGGTGTGAGGCAACTATCTTAATTGGGCCTTGAAAGAGTCTGAAGCCAAGTTGCAGGTGGTTTCTGACTCACATGCTCTAACTATGGAGAGGATCGTGGCTCTTGAGGGTGAGTTGAGTACAAAGCTTCACCCTGAAGAGGTGGAAACTGCCCTAGAGGAGCGATTTCTGGCTAGGATCGACTTCAGTAAGTGTAACGACCCAAAATTTTAAAACAAGGAATATTTCAATCATCGAGTCCGGTCAATGCCAGTTGACCAAAAAATAAAATAAGAAAAGTACATCGGCCTGAAGATGGAATCAAGTTTGGCCTTATTTTGGTAAAAAAGAACTCCGGATTTTCTTGTTAGAAAGAAGTCCGAATTTCATTTGTAAATAGAAGTCCGGATTTTCTTGGTAAAAAGAAGTCCGAATTTTCTTGGTAAAAAGAAATTCTGATTTTCTTGGTAAAAAGAACTCCGGATTTTATTGATAAAAAAGAAGTCCGGAATATTTCTTCATGAAAATCTAGTTCGGATTTCCTTAATGAAAATAATCTGGCTAATCCCGAAATTTGTTGGAAAATATAAAATCATAAATGACCCTCTTTGGAAAATGTAAAATCATCAATAATACCTTTGGAAAGTGTGAAGCCATAAATGATGGCCACTCAAAGCAGTGGCTATAAATAAGGACTAAAGGAGGATTAGACAGAAGGCAAAGTAAGAAATTCCTAGTAAAGAGAGACCAAAAGCTAAGGCAAAGTAGAAAAGAATTCAGGCAAGATACTCACCCCTATTTTCAAGTTCATGATTATGCATGATTTCTACGCTAGTATATGTGATATTATATGAACTTATATGATGTTATTCTGTTTCTTTTATATTTGTTGCTTGAAGTATGGTTATTGTTCGATAATTACATGTTTAAGGAAAAAACTTTATGATGTTTGATTTTGTTATGTTGGAAGAATGATTTTCTGTCGATTTAAATGAACTGTGATAATTGTATCATTAAAGAAAAGAACTCCGTCCAAAGAACTCCGGTCTTTTTATGAACAAAGTACTCCGTTCTCTTTTGAAAAGTACTCCGATTTTGAAGAAGAGGAACTCCGACCTTTACGTCTTTAAAGAAGCACTCCGTCTTTAAGAAGCACTCCGTCCTTTTGTTTTGAAATGAACTCCGGCCTTGACAAAAGAGAACTTCGGCTTTTTACTCCGACTTTTTACTCTGACTTTTGATAACAACTCATGATACAAGAACTCCGGCCTTTAACAAAAGAACTTTGGCTTTTGAAAGGTCACTCCGGTGTTAGAGCTCCAGATTTTAAAGAAAAAGTCATTCTGGTTTTAGCACTCCGGATTTTAAAGAAAAGGCACTCCGGTTTAAGCACTCCGGATTTCAAAGAAAAGTCACTCCGGTTTTAGCACTCCGGATTTCAAATAAAAGTCACTCCGGTTTTAGCACTCCGAATTTCAAAGAAAAGTCACTCCGGTTAAAGCACTTCGGATTTTAGAGCTTCGAATTTTGAAAGAAAATGAACTCTGGATTTTAGAGCTTCTGATTTTGAAAGAAAATGAACTCCGGATTTTAGAGCTTCGGATTTTGAAAGAAAACCAACTTCGGATTTTAGAGGTCTTGATTTATAATGAAAAAGAACTCCGGATCTTAGAGCTCCGGATTTTAACAGAAAAGCACTCCGTTCTTTTGAAACGAAAAGCACTCCGGATTTTAAAAAGAAAAGAACTCTGTCCCTTTAAAAAGAAAAGCACTCTGTCCCTTTGAAAAGAAAAGCACTTCGTCCTTTTGAAAAGAAAAGCACTCCGGATTTGGGAAAAGAAAATAACTCCATCCTTTTGAAAAGAAAAGCACTCCGCCCCATTGAAAAGAAAAGTACTTCGGATTTTGAAAAGAAAGCACTGCGTCCCTTTGAAAGAAAAGCACTCCGTCTTTTTAAAAAGAAAAGCACTCCGCCCCTTTGAAAAGAAAAGCACTCCGGATTTGGAAAAGATAAGCACTCCGGAAAAGAAAAGCACTTCGTCCTTTTGAAAAGAAAGACACTCCGTCCCTTTTAAGAAAAAGAACTTCGGACTTTGATAAAAAAATGTACTCCGTCCTTTATGAATAAAGAACTTCGGTTTGATGATCTTTGGATTTCAGAAAAGAACTCCGGCTTTGACTAAAGAAACTTCGTCTTTTTGATCTTCGGCTTTGCAAGGAAGGAACTCTGGCATTGATAAAAGAACTTCGGCTTCTGGAATTACGGCCTTTTGTTTGAAAAAGAACTCCGGAATTTTGATGAAAAACACTCCTGTTATGAAAAAGAATTACGGACTTATGATGAAAAGTACTCCGTACTTTATATTGAAAAAGAACTTCGGATTAT
>JAOVVI020010321.1:0-13135 GCA_028571085.2 Nepenthes alata
CGCCTGCAGGTGGTTGCGTGAGCCGTTGGCGTCGCGCCAGCTGCGCTCCTCTTCGCAGGCCATGCGCCTTCCTGTCAGTCGGTGCATTAAATGCGTTGCAGCGTCCCGTTGCTCTCTGCCAGCGTGGCTCCTTCATGCGCTCTAATTGCTGGGCTAGGCCTTCCGTCTTGCGTGGGCCTGATTACCAACCTTTTGAGCCTCGAAATTCTTCATGGGCCAGGATATGGGACCCAACAAAAATATTTTAAATATTTAAATTTTTATTTTGATTTATAATGTATAAAATTTTGATTAAAATATTTAAAAAATTATTGTTAGAATCTCTTAGGTTAAATTTAGATTTACCATATTTGTTACTATGAGAAAAAATATTCTAAAACAAAACCATATCTAATGATTGAATGAAAAAACTAATACTATCAAATTTTGATTAGCCGGTTAAAATTTTAATGTTATTATCAAATATCGAATGTTTTTGTTGTTGAATTATTGTTGATGATGAAATGTTCATTTTACCAATTGCATGTGACAGGGTGAGTTTTCAGAGTAGAGACAATTTTAATGGGATTGATTGGCTCAGCTCGATAAAAACCAAACTAAAACTGAATTAGTTTGATCAACTGAATAATCAAATTGGTTTGGTTTAAATCATCTGTTTCTAAATAAAAATTAATAAAATTACAACTCACATCAATATATTTATATATTTAAACTTGGAGGTTCAATCTAAGTTTGTAGATTAAATGATATTTTTCATGTATAATAAAAAATATATATTTCTTTTTACATTTAAAAGTTGATACGTCCTTAAATTCAAATTATTATACAGGTTAGAGAGTTGCTCGATCTTTTGTGTTGGATCGAACTAAAGCCTAAGAATAGAAAGGCTTTGACCAGTTATGTAAGATAATTACAATAAAAAATAAAAGGTCAGAGAATTGGCGAGACTCACTCTCTGGTATATTCTCTAGTACTCAAGTCAGATATTTTTTTATGATAATAAAAATATACGATGATGTAAGATGATACGTTGATACATGTAGTAGAGATTAAATGTTTGAATGCACCTCATTGATGAGCGTCTTAGAGATACATCTCACTAAGGGACGATTTAGAGGTACGCTAGGTTGATGGGCGACTTAAAAACGAAGGAGCACTAAAAAGTGAGCGCCATGGCCAGTTGTGCGATCATTGGAATATCACTAAGATACACATGGGTGGAGGGCCTGGCACTTGGATGAAGGTTCCTCTGGAGGGAGGGCTGGCTTCTTGGAAAGAGGGCTTGCACTCATTTGAGAGTAGCTAGCGGTGGATCAAAGTTGTGCTCATTGGCAAACGGCTTTGAGAGATGAGGAGAAAAACTATTTCGTTGCTCTCCTTTGTCACAGGTTGGGCCTCTCTTTCCCCTATTTTTCTCCCCTTTGTTTTTTGTCTGCATGCACAGAGCTCTCTTATCTGGATTTAGGGTTCTCCTCTTTTCCTACTAGAGTGAAGAGGTATTTATAGTGTTGGTGGACAGTTCAACTTTCCCTGACTAGTGACAATCGCCCGTTGAACAGTCTGGGTGGATAAAAAAATATCAATTGGTTGGCAATTTTTTTTCTTTTTTAACGTGATCATGAGAAGCCCCTAGTATGATAATTGCTACTTTTTGAGAGATTGTGCAAATTGTGGGTGAATATTTTTAAAATATCTATCAAATTTGTACTGACGAATTATAACAAATTTTCTCAGTGCACGAAAAAAGATCGTGGGTTATCCTGTTGGGGTTATTCATAGCGGGCTATTGGACCAGCCCATGCCTCGAGGGGAATTTTGGATTGTGCGATCTTGGACTTTAGACTGAGGGGATCTTATAGGTTGTTACTTTTGAATGACTTTTTCACTCTCAATCTCGGCATCCTGGTCAGTCCATCGATGACGGACCTATCAGAAGTATTTTTTATATTTAAAAATTTATATCAATTGGGTTTAATAACAAAAAAAATAAATTCATCAAACATATACCAAGCTTAAATTCGAAAAGATTATAATACTTCAAAATGAAACCAAACGGTTTAGTTCAATTACCTTATTTTTTGTTACCATTCAAAATTTTAATTTTTAAAATTTTTGAATATATTTTTAGGTGAGGTGGTGGTTGGGTTAGTTGTGTGAGGTGGTTGGTGGGTTGTTTGATTATAAATTTGATTTCAAAGCAAAATAGAACTATGCTTAACCTTATATTTTTTACAAAGCCATATAGATTTTTCTTAATTATATGAATTAGTTTTTGAATGGATTTTAATTATAAATTTGAAGTATTGGATTGTGTTTAAATTTAGGTTCCTGACACTAAATTTTTCTTTTTTTTAGTTTCCATTTCAATGAAAGTTAGGCTCCTATTAATTTATGTGAAATTTAATGAATTAGAATTTTTTTATTGGATTAGGTCATTTCAAAGTAAGTAGATTATTTATAATAAAGAGATGAATTTTAAGAAAATGATTAAGAGTTTTTATAAAGTGACATCATATGTGAGATAGATTTTTCAAGAAATAAGATTTTTTTTCTAATATTAAAGCCAAAATTTCGACGATTTTATGCAAGTTAAAAAATTTAGGTAAGTATAACAATGTGTAAAGAAAACAAAATTTGAGGTAAATTTTGCGTAAACTAAGCTTCCTGGAGTGCTCGCCAGTCCAAAAAAGCCGTTAACAGACATTGGGGATTCTCAAACGGAGGCCTGATTAGAGAGTATGGGAGGAGCGACTGTGGGAATCAACCGTGCCAGTTGAAAAGCGATTATGGGGTAAAGCTTGAGCAAACTTCTCTCCCTCTCTTACACTTCGCACGGTGTTGAAACTGCTATCAGTCGATCAATTTGAGCTATCTTATTGGATATTTCTTTCAGGAAGTACGCTAACATTGTTGTTTGCGTCAAATAAACAAGTTCATACTGATGCCCACCAAGTGTTTGTTCTATTGTTTGAATGGGTTTTCTTCTTGATTCTCGTTATTCTGTTTTTTAGTTCATTCGTGTCCGTTCTGAGCTTTTTCATTTGATTTTTCTGTGAATGGTTTCCAAAATAAGCGAAAAAAACTGCTGCAATAAGCTATCAAGTTGCAGAAAGAGAAGATGAGAGAACTAGTAACAGCTAGGTTATGTCAACTCACTAGGATTGACAGTTTGTTCTGAGTTCTGACCCACAAATTAAGGAATATAAAGGAGTGTTATTGGGTTTTTAGTGAATCGTATGATGGATTTGCACGATCCAATTCATACTTCTTCATCATGTTTGTTTAAATCATATGCTCTGACAACTGCCAAAATTCTTAGGAAGATATTGTTCCTCCGTTGTTATTGTTGTGCCTGAATACATGTAATTTAAAATAAAGGTGAGTGTTATTTGGGAGCGTAGTTTGTTATGAGCACAACACATTTTTCTATTTGTAAGCTATTTCAAAGGGTGGATAGAGCAGCTGCTTTGGCTATAACAGAATATGCTGTAGAGATAACATTGCCAGAAAGGTGAAAAGGAATTCCAAAATGGACTATTGCCTATCTGGGCCAGAAAAGATTTAACGTCAGGCCCAGCCTAACACCAGCTGATGCAGACCTGGCCCAAGGATGACCTGGATGGGTTTGGCGTATCTCAAATTAGACTCATATGGCTGCTTAGTGGCTGTGTCTACATTTCTTAGCTGGTTATGTTGGTTTTGCTATTATCTTTGCCGGTGGTCTCCACATAGAATTGACTTATTACATTTGGATGATGGACGCACCACAGTGAAATATGAATTGCTTGCATGGGAATGGTTATGGAGAAGAAAGAAATATGCTAATATTAAGTCTAGCATCTTTTGCTATAATTTGATTTACAAGGAATGATGGAAATATCTTTTCATAATTGTTATTTACTTGAGTTATGACATTTTCTTCTGTATTGAAGTTTCATTACCCTTTGACTGAAGTTTCCATTAGAATTTTCTTTCTCTTCCTTTTGATTGGTGAGGAAACCGAACACACAACGCATGGCGGGTACTCCTTATTGATATAAATTTTACTTTCTCCCTGATCAAAAATAGAAAAAACGAGCTTCCCCTCTATAGAAGGTGCCAAAACATCCTAAACAAGATTAGAAAGCTTACTGTCAAGAATAAATATATTGAAAATTTGCCACTATCCTAGGATTATGAAATTTTCCTCGAGGAAAAACAAGACTAAAGACTACCAGAAATTGACAAACATATTATTTCTCAACAAAATCCTCTCGTCCTTTGTTTAGCACCTAAGCTAACAACATTGCAAAACCAATCCCAAATGTTATCAGTTGTTACATTTAATGAATATCTAGAATTTTAAACACTCCGAAGCTGCTTAGATTCTTAAATCATAACTAATTTCAGAATCCATGCTACGTAATTAATATCAGTGTAAAATTCAAGTAGGAACTTTTATAACTTGCATTCATTATTAACATTGCAACTATGACGGGGTTCTGAGCAACTTAATCTTTCATGTGTGAACCTTGCCTTCTCTTTTTTCTTTTTCAGTAACTGGTTATATTAATTGATGCCTTTACCTTTATTGTTTATTATACTATTGTGTTTGTTGCTTGTGGGTGCATACTGCTTTGTTATAGGCAACACATTTAATTTCATATGCAGGTAATTTGAGACTGCATGATGGGGCATCAGAAGCATAGAATTTTGATGGTGTCAGATTTTTTCTATCCTAACTTTGGGGGTGTGGAAAATCACATTTACTATCTATCTCAATGTTTGCTTAAGCTTGGTCACAAGGTAATATAATGAAATTCATTGCATGGTCCTGTTTCTAGTTTCTGATGCGTTTTACACATTGCTTATACATGGGCTGACATTATTATCAATGCAGTAGAGATTCAAAGAATGGAAATGATTTACATCTAATCTTTCTTCCACTTGGTTTGGATAGAAATTAGGGAATATCAAAAGAGATATGGAACCCCAAAAGAGTAAAAGGAGTGCTGCAGCGACTTCTGTTGTTTGGAGAATCTCCTTTTCTATTCAGATTCCTTTCATCTATATTAAAGAAAATTTTGGAGGAAGCAGTATCTCTCTAGTAAACTTATTGGCAGACATCTCCATTGGATCTCCTACGTTTTGGTTGTCAAAATTTTGAAGCAAATGAATAACTCAATATTCGTTAGTCTAAATTTAGTTTGAACACTATTCAAGAGAATTTTTTCTACTTAATTGCTGCATCAAATTTCCATAGAGTTATCTTTCTAGTCATTTTGCTTCCATGGTTTCGAGTGACAGTAGAAAATATGAAGTACTATAGTTCTGTGATTTTTCATGGAATGATATGTGATTGCCAGGTTGTGGTCATGACCCATGCCTATGGAAACCGCTCTGGGGTAAGATATATGACGAGTGGGCTGAAGGTCTATTATGTTCCATGGAATCCATTTCTCATGCAGTGTACATTACCCACATTCTGTGGGACACTTCCAATTATACGGACAATACTCATTCGAGAGAAGATATCATTAGTGCATGGTCATCAAGCCTTTTCAACTCTCTGCCATGAAGCTTTGATGCATGCACGCACTATGGGCTACAAAGTTGTATTTACTGATCATTCACTGTATGGTTTTTCTGATATGGGAAGTATACATATGAACAAGGTACTGCAATTTACTTTGGCGGATGTCAGTCAGGCCATTTGTGTTTCCCATACAAGTAAGGAGAATACAGTGCTTCGCTCAGGCCTACCTCCAGAAAAGGTCTTTGTTATACCGAATGCTGTTGATACCGCTATGTTCAAGCCAGCTGCTGAGCGACTCAAGGATAATCAGATTGTTATAGTTGTCATAAGTAGATTGGTATACCGAAAGGGTGCTGATTTGCTTGTTGAAGTCATTCCTGAAGTATGTCGACAACATCACAATGTGAGTTGCCTGAAAATGATAAGTTCCATATGAGTTGTTATCATTTGTATTTGGATCTATTACCTTTCTTTGGACAACACAAATGTTAGAGATGGTTCATCAACTTTGTTGCTTGATGTTTGCTTCTCAATGGACAACTGGCAAAGATCATCTAAATTTCTTAATTGATTTATTAGCTTCCATTCTTAGTTGATTAATTGCAGTGAAGTTCTTTTGGCATTTATGGCTTTGTATTAGTATTTTCAATATGCAACCACACTAAATATTCATTCCCGTGTTGACATTTCTTTTTGCCTCAATAATGTGGTTTTCTGGGCACAATGTTCATTGTTACTTTCAAACTTCGCTAGATCTTTACTTTCTGAAGCATCAGCAATAGATGCTATTCTGAGCTTTGTATTAGTATTTCATCCTAGAAGATTCCCTCCCTGGCTACTGAGAGTTCAAGGAAAAAGGAAATTTGCCGTACCCGCACGCAATCAAGGAAATTATTTTGTTGATAGCTATTTGAAGTTTCTTTTCAAGCCAAATGATTTACTCTCCCCTCAAATGTCATTATTTACCTGAATTTCACGTGGCCTTTAGTTGTTTTTAGGATTTGTATTCACTTGAATGACAATGAGGTAAAATGTAAGTGAAGGGTTCGTCCATGGCTGTTGTGTTGTATCTTCTCTCTCTTTCCTTTCACTTCTGGAAGCTCTTTGAGTCACAAATATTGTTAAGGACAACTCCTTCAAGTCTGTCTAGAATCCTAGGAAGTTCGGTTAATCGTACCCTTGAAGATACCAATAATGGTAGGCACTTTCTCTTGCTGGATATGGGTACGGCTTGGATACAGTATATAAAGGCAAAAGGAGCAGCTGCTAGATGGTTTTCTGAGGAATTCTGATAGGTTTTTGCTCGTTTTGAGGATTTCTACATATCAAAACATATTCATTCTAGTTTGGTAATAGGTTGAGCTGCTCAGAACTAGTAATTTATTGCCACAGAACTGAGTTGTTGTAGCAGACGAGAGTCATAATAATAGAGTAGCCCAAACTTCAGCAATTACTAGTTTACCATTGTTTGGTTGATTCAGCATAATTAGTGCTGTAGTGGAGAGGTCCAACTGAGAAGTGGGCCACAGTCAAATAATGAGGTGTTAAAAATGGAACTCTACTTAGGGCTTTGAAGCCCGTTTGAAATGGAACTCTACTTAGGGGGACTTAGAGACTGTTTGATGGGTAACCTCCACTGGACAAATCTCGAATTCACTAGCTCCACTTCAATTGTAGCAGAATGATGATTAATAAGAATATTTATAGGCCAAGCACCTTGGAAAGTAAGCAGCCTAACTACAACACTATTCCAAGGCCTAATAGAACTCCTGATTCAACTAGGAAATGAATAGTGGATAATAAAAATAACTATGAATAAATACTAAAATGATAAAGAAATAAAAATTAATTAGAACTTTTTAGATTTTCTCAAATTCTTTCCCTTTCAGAAAGTCTCGAACCCAAGTGAGATGGGACCCTCGTCCAACACAATCCATATGACAATAGGTTTGGGAGGTGCCTATATGGAGGGAAAGGCTTGGGCTTGTCCCTACCATTTCCCCTCACTTGAAAGCTGCTGTTCATCCTTGAATTTCAAATGGGAAGCTCAGGACACTTGTTTCTCGAGTTCATCCTAGATTTTCTCAAATTCTTTTCCTTCTTGAAAGTCTTGTAATCCTAGTGAGATGACCCTTCTCTCCTATGGGCCTAATGGTAATGGGCCCAGAAACGCATATATGGAGGCACATAATGCTTGGGCTTGTTCCTATTCATTCATCAAAATAATGTGTAGTTGTGTGGTGATCCCGGGTCCTTAGATAATTACTGAAATTCAGGAATGAAGATATTGAGAATGAGAGAAAAATTGAGAGAGAGAGAGAGAGAGAGAGAAGTGGAGAGAAGGGAGAGATTTCACTCATTTCTTGGCATACTTTGCATAGTACAACTGGATGCCTATTTACCGCGAGCTTACAGCTTCAACAATCAACTAACTTAGCCTGACTAACTGCTGATTGTATCACAACAACAAAATAGCAGCCTCTGCTGAGCTCAACTGGCACAGTTACAGCTCTAACTCACGAGTATTAAAATGCTGTGGATTGCTTAGATAAAAACTTATCTGGATGTGAGGTCACGTATCTCAGCTTTAGAAAATCATTTCAAACACACGTTGGGCTCTCTGAATCTCAGGAAAGGGACTTATCCCTTGAATGACATTCAGATCATGATTATCTCATTTGGGAATTTGCTTTATGTGAGTTTTTCTTTTCTATTTCCTTGGGAATTTACCTCAAACTAGAAAAATATCTGATGTGAGGATTTGTTTTAAGGTTCGTTTCATTGTTGGCGGAGATGGCCCTAAACGAGTGCGTCTAGAAGAGATGAGAGAAAAGCATTCTCTTCAAGATCGAGTTGAAATGTTGGGAGCAGTTCCGCATGCTCAAGTTCAGTCTATCTTGATATCTGGTCATGTTTTTTTGAATTGGTGAGTATTTCTTGTTATCAACTTCTGTTTGATTGTTTCAGGTCATATCTGTGCAACAAGATTAGGTATAGAAAGCTTGGAGCTCTATTTAGTTCAATTTGACATGATCTAGGTGTCAAATATCTTTTTATTTGTATATATTTTGCGATATAATTATTTCCATTGTGGTCCTGTTGCTCATTTTTAAAGAAGCATTAACTGTACGGGATATGGAGTGGGAAGCAAAGATGTTTTGTGATTTATTAGGCAGATTCTATCTTTTAAATAAATTAATAAATCATGGTAGTTTATAGGAGGATGAGGATCAGAGCAATGGTAAGGTTTGTCTATTGTGACTGAGAAATCATGGACTCAAACTATAGAATGCAAGGGCAAAGCTAGACCCTCCCTATACCCTATGGTATGGATCATTGTACACTAGTCATCTATTTATAGCAATTTCATTAGTTTTGTGTCGTAGTTAATTGGCGGGTTTACCTTGGACCAAAGACTCAGAAAGCCTACATCATAGTAGTGGTCACGGTATTGTTGTCACAGCCTGTTGTAGTCGTATTGTATATGATAAATCTCAGTTGGAATTGATTGAAGTACTAGTGGAGAGTACTTTCTTTGGTGGCCCAAGAATTAGGTATGACAATCCTCAGCTATTTCTTTAAAAAATGATAGCAGGGCTAACTGGTGTTTATATTCTTTGATTTTGAGGCAAATGCAGTAGCCCATGTGGTGGCGAACATGTTGTGATGTAAGAAAAGCTATTCAACTTTTAATGTACCAGCACTATCAGTAGCTTATCCATCATTGTCTTGCCCCATATTCCTTCAAAGTCGGTACCCAGTAATAGAACTAGTGGTTTATTTAAACTATTGTGACAACCACAACTATGAATGGTTAGCAAATATTAGAAAGTTGACTCCATGACTGAGGTTCAAAATTTTGAGTAATAAATGACAATCCTATGACTTCTATGGATCTTTAGTGATTTGTTTTTGATAATTGAAATATTTTATGTCATGAATTGTTATTTCAAATATTTCTAATTGAATATTAAGTTGTGTGACTTAAATAAAAATTTAAATTATATGTTATTATCTCACATTTATTTAATTGTGGATAATAAAAATCATGGATCATACAAGTAAATAACTAATATAGTATGAGCACATATGAAAAATGTTAGTGGTTAGTGGGAGAAAAGTAGCTAGTGGGTGGGGATTGATAAGTATCGGTCTGTAGTGGTGTATTGGTTATATCTATTTAAATAGGTTGGTAGCATGCCATACATGTCAGTAGGGGCACATCAGTCCCATGTCATATCATACACTTATTTTCCTACACATATCACCTGATACAATACGTATTATATTGGTCCAACATTTTGTTCTATGTTCTGCATAAAAAGGAAGATTCATATAGTTGGCCTGCATTATGGACTTAATCTTTGTTATCTTAATTTTGTGGCAAGTGGCATGTTATCAACTTTAAATGGTATCAGCTATGTGTAAAGCTACTCCTTTTATTTTATTTCCATTTGGTAGGTAGAGTAACATAGGAGGGGTTTACTAGGATGTTGGCATGATAGCTCCAGCTAAGGGAAAAAATTAGTGGAAGGGACTGGACTGGATAGTTGAGGTTAGTGGGCCTCTCTATGAGAAGTCACTATAGGCACTTTAACTTGCTTCTTAGGTATGTATAAGTTGAACTGAGCGAGCTTCCAGAGGGTCTAGTAGAGTGTCAGTGATCAAGATCATTAGTCATGAGCCACAAACCTCCGAGGAGATTTTAGACTCTTTGACCTCAACATCAATCCACATGGGAGTAAACCTTCTACCACAAGACCACACCCTCCATAGCTACTTTGTTGCAAGCACAGTGATCTAATTTCACTAAAGCCGGTTGAAGCTCCCGAAGGTTTTCTATTGCATGTTATTATTTTATGATAAGATGGGGAGGAAGTTTTTGTTACGGAAACTCGGTAAATGGGGTAGTTCAGCGGGTTCTCCCCTACCAAGCTAAAGTGATGGGACAAATTCTTTACCTTCCACTTTTAGCA
Source organism: Nepenthes alata (assembly GCA_028571085.2). Taxonomy (NCBI): domain Eukaryota; kingdom Viridiplantae; phylum Streptophyta; class Magnoliopsida; order Caryophyllales; family Nepenthaceae; genus Nepenthes; species Nepenthes alata. The sequence continues at coordinate 10,492 of JAOVVI020010321.1, forward strand.
TCCAGAAAGTTGTATTTAATTCTTGAAGGGAGAAATTAGCCTTTAGATCAACATACTACATATTTCTGGAATTACAAATCACAGAAATGGTGCTTCCACTTCATAAAGGATCTACCATTTTTTGTGCAGACCAATGAATAATGAATTGTTACTTGTTCTGATTTGGAGTGCCTGTTGGCCCTAGTTATATATAAGTTCATCTCAATGAGGTTCATTATTAAGTATCTTGTTTGCTTTATCTTTCTGGCAGTTCCTTAACAGAAGCATTTTGCATAGCCATATTGGAGGCTGCTAGTTGTGGACTGTTGACAGTCAGCACTCGAGTAGGAGGTGTCCCAGAGGTAGGCATCATGAGGTTTTTCTCCCTTTTCCCTCCACATCTCCCTTTCCATGCTCCATTAATACATGATTGTTTCCCCTTATTTTCTGACTATTTCTAACACATTATCATTAGTTTGTGTGATAAAATACAGCTGTCCTTGGGTAATACATTTCTTACCAATTTTCCTTCTTACCAGGTTTTGCCAGATGACATGATTGTCCTTGCGGAACCAGATCCCAGCAATTTAGTGCAAGGTATCAATAAGGCAATAATTATGCTTCCTAAAATTGACCCACAAGCTATGCATCTTCGAGTGAGTAAACAAGACTAAGATAACTTCTATTTGATCAAGTTGATCTTATACTGTTCTAAATTCGTGACATTTTTTGCACCAGATGAAAAGTCTCTATAGCTGGCATGATGTTGCTAAGAGGACAGAGAGAGTCTACGACTGTGCAATGAGATGCTCTGATCAAAGTCTTCTTGAACGACTCTCAAGGTAAGCTTTTTTTTTTGTCTTTTCTTCTTTTTATGGGGGTGAGTGTTATTTAAAGCTGCCGGGAGTTTCCTGGTCATAAGCCTCTAAATGTTTATAGAGTTGCCACGTCTAAGAAATAATAGCAAATTGTGACATAATTCAGTAAAAAACTGCAGGATCTATATTTGTTTATGGTCCTGGACATGGTTCAACACTCTCTTGCATAACTTAGAAATTGTTTGGCTGGGTTTGGCTTGCATCAGGGGAGTATGTATGATGCAGAATGCTCTTGATGGGAAGTTCTGCAATGGAATTATATTATTATGGTTTTACTTCGATGAAATTAGTATAATTTCATTCTATAGGATAAAATATAGTTTTATCTTTGTTGACCGATGATTTTATTAGGATCTAGTATCTTTTAGTTTTCATAGATAATATTTTAAGAATGCTGATTATATTTCTTTTTCAAGGTTAGTTTGAGGATTGTGTGCCTATATAAGCATACCTAGGCCTATGTTCAGTTTATGATATGGGAACACTGATTATTGAGATTACTTCTCCTTTCTTGTTTGTTATCCTTCAAATTCTTCTACTATCCCTCTAATTTTCTCTTCTTTTCTTTCTTATCCAATGAGAAAGAGTCTTGGTGTAATAATAAGATTATGCCATCATAAACTGAGCTTTTTGTCACAAGCCTATGTTTTTTTATAAGTTATCACAAACCAAATTTCTTAATTTGTATAAGCTGCCATTTTTCCTTTAATATTACAAAATAGCATTATTTCTCAATAACGAACTAAAGGATTCTTTTCAAACCTAAAGACTAATTCATTCCCAATTGAAGCATAAGAAACTTCATAATTCTAGAATGAAGCAACAAAAAAACTGGTTAAGAAGTCGCTATCAGTATGATTAATCTCAGATAAAATGGTCTAGATTATACAACAAAAATGGCAAAATGGAGTCAATCAACATTGTAGTGTTGAAAATAAAAATTTAAGTAAAAGTAATTCATATGGAAAAGACCACTTAATTCATTACATAAGAGAAAATGATTCTACCTATGTATTATTATTACTGAAACCTATATATTGTTATTGCTAAATCAAGGATCTAATTTTAAAGAAACCTGTAGATGTGCTTTTTTAGGGTTAAGCCACTGGAACAACCTCTCCATGACCTAAGGTTAAGTTTTGTACATTTGACCCTCTCAAGGCATCACTGCGTGGGAATCTCATCACTTGTGCACTAGAGCCCCCTTCTCTTTCTCTTGCCAGCATGCGTCAAATGTATGCATTGTAGGTAGGTGTGTGATCTTTGGAACATCTAAATTTATAACTAATCTGGACGCTTTCGAAAATGTGAATGGAATAAAAATGGAAAATATAATAGAAATGGAAAGAAAGAAACTAGGAAGCCCCCCTTGAGCATAGTTTAAGTTGTTGATCAACTTGATCTTTGCAAGATAATGGTTCAAGTCAAATTTCAAGGGGCCTGCCACTTCTCAACAAAGAAAATGGTGGTTCAATGGACAAGAGTTCCTACATTGAAGGCTCTAGGGAGCATCAAATTTCCACAAATTTACCCCTAGAATTTATAGTTGTCCATGTTTTGAACCCATGATCACGATGTAGTAATGTTACTATTATATATAGGCTCACCCTCCCAACTTTTTACAAAAAGGAAGAGAAGAAGTAGTTGGACATTCTTAGTTGTTTGACATGAATCATTATCATGTAAGACTGATGAGAATGAATCATTTCATGAATCGTCAAATTGTTATATTATTTCCCAAGTCAATAAATAATGTGAAGTTAAATATTAACAATGTACCTGAATAT